>LPNX011015661.1:443252-567441 GCA_001517045.1 Pseudotsuga menziesii
TCAGTGTACTCGACCCCCCGGTACGGGTACCCATGCAACACAGGTTTTCATTCATTTGGCTAGATCTCACTAGATCTACATCCTTAACCCATTTATGGTACAATCTCAATCAAGTTGGGTTATTTCCTACCTTTATTAAGACTCCCCAACTTGGCCCTAACTTCTATACCACATTTATTCCATAGATCTAGTCTTATCCACTCATTATCTCTCCTCTTTTATCCATTGTCAAAACCTAGGAGTGTTTTGAGTAGGTGCGTTGGCCCTCTTGGGCTAGTAGGGTCTACCCCTTGATCACTCTCTAGTTTGATCTAAAGTGACAAGAGCTCGTCCAGTGTGACAACTACCCTTTACCTGTAGTGGACGAGGCCCTTGCGGTGTCACCAATTAGCTACCTTACCTCTACAGTCCCGAATAGGAGATCTCAAGTGGGTAGCTACACTTTGTGTGATAACAGTAACTATTCCTCCTACCCCACCAGTTCTTGTTGTTTCAATTTTAAATCCAACTCATATCATGGATAGGATTGGAAATCAAGATCCACCTTGATTTTCCCTCACCATTTATGCTCCATTAGATTTGATGTGGATTTAGGAACAACTGCATGTGTTGCCGACAGGGGACTAGCCTGAGCACTTGCCAAAGTTTATAGGAAACAATGTTGTTACAGTTGAAGATCACCTAGATGCATTCTTGAAATTCATTGATTACCTAGAAGTAGAGCAAAAGGATGTACTGATGAAGATGTTCATGCAAACCCTAGAAGGGGATGCCACAAGCTTGATACAAGATGCTTCCCACCAACTATTATGGAACCAAGTCCAAAAAAGAGCACGAAAAGAGCATAAATAGACGAGAAAGAGTAATCCACACCTTAATAATGAAGAAAAGAGATGAATAGCAAGCTTCTTCGATGGGGAAAACCTCCTTATACAATGTACTAACTTCTAAGTACCCAAGACAAGACAAGTTGAGATTATCCAAATGAAAAGGTATCCTTCCTATATATAGGAGACAAAGAGGCAAAATTACAACTAATAGACTCATGTCGACATAACTAATATAATAATACTAATGACAATTACCAGTAATAGACCCAAGTTGACATCAATAATATGTAATGAGCCACAATATAAGGGGAATGTGCCAACGTTTAGGGCTTCACATGCCCCTCCCCTTCAGAAAAGTGTTGTCCTCAATGCTTGATTAGTTGTGGATGCTTATGTATGAAGGACTCATCTTCCCATGTTGAATCTTCAATTGGTAAGTTCTTCCACTTGATGAGGTACTTAGTAATAGCCTGATTGCGTTGTTGTTTGGTCGTTGTTTCAGTGATTTGTTCAGGTTCCAATATGATTTTTCCTTCTTCATCAAGCTTTGACAAGATAGTTTGAATTGGGATCTTGTCTCCTATTACATTCTTTAAGCAAGAAACATGGAAAACGGAGTGTACCCTTGAAGATGGAGGGAGCTCCAATTTGTAAGCTATACTACCAATCTTTTGCAACACTTTATAAGGACCATAGTACTTGGGTTTTAATTCATTGTCTTTATCTACTTGCTTGAGGGACATCTGTTTGTAAGATTGCAGCCTCAAAAATTCCCAATGCCCTTCTTCAAAATTCCTTTCACTACGATGTTGATCTATTTGTTTTTTACATAGCCAGGTTATCCTTCAATAACTGGAGAACTTCTTGTTGGTGCTCTAGGTGATATTCCATAGCTTGAACTTTAGATTTTCCTTTTAAGGGAGATGTGATATATGGAGGATGGTACCCATAAAGAGCCATAAATGGAGACATTTTTTATGAGGTATGGAAGGAAGTATTCTACCACCATTCTGCCAAAGATAACCATTTCACCCATTGTGCTTGTTTATCAGATGCAAAGCAGCGAAGATATCCTTCCAAACATTTGTTTACTATCTTAGTTGGCCCATTGGATTGAGGATCATAAGATAAACTATGAGCCAACAGGGTACCCAAACAAGAAAATTATTCAGTCCAAAATTTTCCAATGAAAATTGGATCTCTATCACTTAAAATAATCTTCGGGTTTCCATGTAGCTTTTGAACTATTTCCATGAAGACTGCAACAACTGTACTTACATTAAAAGGGTGAGAGAGTGCACAAAAATGTGCATACTTTGTGAGTCTATCAACAACCACCATAATAACATTCTTCCCTTTTGACTTGGGTAGAGCTATGATAAAATCTATTGAGACTTCCTCCCAGACCTGACGAGGTATTTCTAATGGTTGTAAAAGGCTTGGGGTCTTAACTGTTTCAACCTTATTTTGTTAGCAAACCAAACATTCCACCACGAACCTTCGAACATCAGATTTAAGACCTTCCCAAAAAAAAATCTTCTTGACCCTGTGGCATGTTGTCAGGAATCGTGAGTGCCCACCTATTGGATGGAGAGGTGTGTAATTCCAAAAGGATCTTTTGTTTGAGTTGGGAGTTCATACATATACATAAGCAATCCTTATACCATGGTGAATCATATTTCCACACAAAAGTATTTGATACATTGGGATCCTTTTGTAGCTTTTGAATGAGTATCCACACAGATAGGTCATTCTTCCATTCTTCCCTTGCTACTACTACCCAATTGGGTTGTATAATCAAAATCGCACAAAGTAATGCCTCAACATCCTCGTCTTTTCTAGAGAGTGCATCTGCCACCACATTTTGTTTCCCTTTTTTATAGATGATTTCAAAGTCATATCCCAACATCTTAGTTACCCATTTTTGTTGCTCTTCTGAAGATAGTCTCTATTCCAAGAAGTTTTTAAGACTATCACGAACTGTTTTGACCTTAAAGTGACTGCCTATTAGGTAAGGACACCATTGCTTAAGTGCATGTAGTATTGCCACCATTTCCTTCTCATAAATGGGTTTATGTAAGTTCTTTCCCTTGATTGGTCGAATTTCAAATGCAAGGGGTTGTCCTTCTTGCATTAGAACAACACTAATTCCATTTCCTAAGGCATCACATTCCACAATGAAGGTTTATGTGAAGTCTGGTGTGGACAAAACATGAGCTTTGCACATTGCCTCTTTAAGTTGTTCAAAAGCTTGAGTTGCCTCTGGAATCTAAGGAAATGATTCCTTCTTCAATAATGTTGTTAAAGGTGTTGTTATTCTTCCATAGTTCTGAACAAACTTGCAGCAGTACCTTGTCAAACCTAAGAATCCTCTAAGATTCTTCAAGGTTTTGGGAATCGACCAGTCCATCGTAGCTTTAATTTTGTTAGGTTCTACCTTGACACCTTCATGAGATACAATATGACCCAAATACTCTACCTCCTTTACCCCAAAGAAACATTTGGAAGGTTTTGCATATAGTTGTTTCTCTTTTAGTAGTTGTAGCACCCTATCAACATGTTGAACATGTTATTTCCAAGACTTGTTATAGATTAGTATATCATCAAAAAATACTAACACAAATTTTCTAAGGGCTTGAAAATGGAATTCATCAAACCTTGAAATGTAGAAGGTGCATTCGTAAGGCCAAAAGGCATGACAAGAAATTCATAATGATCTTCATGGGTTCTGAATGTTGTTTTTGGGATGTCTTCTTCCTTCATTCTAATCTGATGAAACCCTGAATGGAGATCCAACTTTGTGAAGTAAATTGCGCCATGTAGTTCATCTAACAATTCATCAATGACAGGAATGTGAAACTTATCTAAATTTTTAATGGTGATCTTGTTGATCTCTCTATAATCTAGACACATAAGCCATGCACCCTCCTTCTTGAGTACTATTACCACTGGTTCAGAGTAAGAATTTTGGATAGGCCTAATTATGCCAGCCTCTAACATTTATTTAACCATACACTCAATTTCACTCTTCTATCCATAGGGATATCTGTAAGGTTTGATGTTAGGGAGAACACTTCCTAGAATTAAGTGAATGGCATGATCAAAATCTTGAGTAGGTGGAAGACCTTTTGGAATATCTTCAAATACCTTGGATTTCTTATCAATGACCCTTCCTCGATGTCCCTTTTTGAACAATTTTGTCATACCATTAGAGCTTATCACCTTGCTTGGTTTCCCTGCAATAACTCGTAACTCAAATTTCTTTCCTTCCCGTGAAATTTTTATGAAAAGTTCTTGAAAATTAAAATCCATTGTTCCCAATGATTGTAACCATTAAACCCCTAAGACAACATCAGCACCACCCATTGGGATAGAAATCATTGTACTATTCAATACATATTACCCCATAGTAAGATTGATATTATGGCATTTCCCTAAGCAATTGATAGTCCCCCCATCTACAATCATTACTTGAAACTCTAGTGCTAGATATACAAAGCAATTGAGAACTTTGGCTAATTTACAGTGAATGAAATTATGAGTACTACCAAACTCAATCAACACTGTTACCTTTTTCTTTTTGGTATGTCCTTCAATCTTGAGAGTTTGAGGAATGCTAATTCTAGCCAGTGCATGACAAGATATGGTGGAAGTAATCTCTTCGGGAGTAATCTCTTCTACTTCTTTAGCTTGAGATGGTTCTTGTTCTTTTGCTTCTTCCTCTTCATTATATATGTAGAATTTTTTCTTCTCACCACACTTACGTCCCTTACTATACTTGTTGTCAAAACTAAAGCATTGGCCTTTCACTCCTATTTCATTTAGTTGTTGATGTGTCAACCTTTGAGGTGGTTTAGAAAAAGGAACATTATTCTCTCTATATGTGCTGGAGGTGGTTCTTCTAGTAGCCATCGCCATATTTTTACTTTCAACCCTCCTTGCCAACATGAAATCCTTCTCTAAGGATGTTGGTTCAAAGAGGCATACCTCATGTTGGATGTTATCCTTCAAGGTTCCAATAAAGAGATCCAACAATTTATCATCTAGCATTCCCTCCACTTTGAGGCTCAACTTTTGAAACTATTGAATGTGCTCGCTTACTGGACCCTTTGGCCTTAGATTTATCAATTGAGTAAAGAATGAATTGCTCTTAACATCATCATGATATGATATCAATTCTTCTGTAAAAATGTACCAAAAGATAATGGGGTTCTTTTTGCATTCACAAAGCCATCGGTACCACACAAAGTGCTCAGGCTCCAAATATAAAGATGCAATGGATACCTTTCGGAGATTTGCCACCCAGTGTATATCAAAGAATTGCTCCATCTGGAATATGCATGTTATGGGGTTTGTTACACTGCATATGTACCCAGCGCACCTTCAGGTGTGCCCCAGGGAGAAAGAGCCATTTTTTCAACCAGGAGGGGTGTTATTGAGCAATGGTGGTCATGGCTAGGCCCTTTGGTCCCTCCTTTAGGAGTTCTATGGATTAATGACACGGTTGACTACCCTTTGTTGGGGTTTTTAACCCCGAGGTTGGTGTCCAGGGCTCCTAGGGGTTGATCACTGGGTCACATGACCCCATACCTTGTTTGCTTGCTCTAGTGGCCTTTGCTTGAGCTATGAGACATCTGTCTCCCTTCACAGCCACCAAGGACACCCTCTTGACCCTTCTGCACACTAGTGCTTTCTCTCCCTGGTTTCCTCCCTCAAAGGACGCTATCTTCCATGCCAAGCCTTCTTGCTGCTTTGAGGAGGGCGTTGAAGGATTTTACAGCACTTACGAGGTTAGATAGGGTATAACACCCTCCCTCCAGCTCACTCTGACCTTTCATTTGGAGTGATTCGCTTATTTTAGCAATTTTTGGCACCTAGGGGGGAAAATACCCCAGGTAGCCTACTATAAGCCTACATTAGGCTCTTTTTTATTATTATTTTGTTATAATTTTAAGTTGACACTTTATAATTTCAAATTGACATTTTTAAGGTATGTCGGTCTAGATATATTGGTAAACTGAGTGTGAGAAGGCTATTTATAAGCCTCTCCTCATTTCATTTTAACACAAGAGTCATGGGATAAAAACACTATGTTACTTTTGTACCCTTCTAGGGCTCTTTGGATATGATGCACACCTCTTGAGGAAGGAGTTTTTCTGGGTTTGATGATCAATGCTTGGAGTTTTTTTGGTTCAATGCTCTTACTAAGGTGATGCTAGATTTGTTTGCTTAACACACGCACAAGGAGTTATCTAGGGTTTGCATCTTGATCTCTCTTTGTTATTTGTTGATGAATGATGTATGTTTATGGATTGAATGGTAGCCTTTAGGGTTGCATTTTGTCTTGATAGATCTTTGTCAACTTTAGGCACCTTGGTTGTGGAAGTACGTCCCTTTAGGAGTACTTCTAGGGCTTGAACTTTAGGACTCTAGGAGATAGTTGTAAACCTAGGCTAATCTTCTCTAGAGGCTAGTTATTCACTGCTTAGATGCCCGAGGTTAGAGTATGATTGTGCTAGGGTTTTGCTCCCTAGGTCTCAAACCTCCCTCTTTTCCAAAACCTAGTCAATAGAGTTAGATAGATTGCATTTGCATGTGTAAATTTGCATTCTCATGGTAAAATTAGGGTTATAATCAGGCTTGCATTTTTATGTTGAAAACCCTAAAAATCAAAAAAAAAAAAATTTGCATTTTTGGCCTTCCAAAAATTTCGGCCTCCTTCCCTAAAAATTCCGCCTATCCTCTAAATCCCTATAAACCCTAAGGCATAATTATAGGGAACCCTAAAAGTATAAAAAATCCTAAAACCTAAATTTTTCCCTAAAAAAAACCTAAGCAATCCTAAAATCAGATCTAGAAACCTAGCCTTTTCCTCCAAGGCCTCGCAGCCTATTATCCACTAATTTTGCACTTAGTTGGATTAGCTGAGGAGCCGCCATTTAACAAACATGTTCAATGTCTGATTCCAGTGTATCAATTGATCCGTCTTCATGTCTAGCCAATATTGGCTAGCCAGTTTTTTATTTGAATAATTTTGACCATGGCCCCACGGGGTTTGTAATAAAATGTGTTAGTAGGGTATTTTTGAGTGGTTCGGTCTCCTGAGACGTAGAATCTCAAATAAGGTATTCCAGGGAGTTTTTTGCCCTTGACAATTATGCTTTGCCTATAGCCGAGTATAATTGACGAGGTTTTCCCCCGCTTCCTCCAAAGCTGGAATGCCCGATGCTGAATTATGGGCCTTGGGGGGTTATTAGAGCCCAATTGAGTGTTATAAACCTACTAGGCATTATTTAAGTAGAGCATGATCTTGTCCTAAGTCATCGGGACCTTTAAATAAATTTCGAAAAAATCTTTTTCGAACGGGGAAAAAAAATTTTAATTTTTTAATTTTCCCTAGGTTTTTTAATTAATTTTTCCATAAATTAAATGGAAAAAACCCGTTTGTAATAAGTCGGTCATCTGAACCCCAAATTCAGTGATTGAAGGCTCTAACCTTAAGCCAAAAATCATTCTTGACCAGCCAGCCAGTCAGATCCAACTTTCGGATCATCAATCAGACACATAATGCACTTTTTCTCAAAAAAGTCATTTTTTGGAAAAAAATGGAGTTTTATTAAAAAATGATTATTTTGGAGAAAATTAAAACTCTCCAAATTAATCCAAATTCAGCGAAATAAAAGGCTAAATGACATCTCATTGGGCATTTATGATGATTGGAGTTATCATAACTCAGCTTCAGTCAGCATTCAGTGAGCAATTAATTTATATTCAGTTAGCAGATGTGTCATCTCCAGCTAAACTCCCGAATTTGATGAGATGGAGAGCACTCATTGGTCCGATAATTTGATCGAGGTGAAGACTAAAGATTACTCCAGCTGTGGGCTCCTCCAGACCTAAGTATGGGTCCTCCTTACCTAGCTCACGCCTTCACCTACCATCCAAATGTCTCTCCTCAAGCTCACACCCTCCCTAAGCATAGGGGCACCTTCCACACGTGTGGGCTCTAGTTTGGTCCGGTCTGCAGTGTTAGGGTTGGAGTGGGGGCGCCTTGCCTAGGTGGAGGCCTCCCCTCACTCCCAGCTCTTATTTTTAGGTTTTGGATCTCCGGTTATGTGCCGAGCCGATTAGGGTTGGATTTTTTGTTTTAGGGTTTTAGCACTCTCTCATTGTATAAATAGAGGCTCTTTCAACTCTATTCGAATGGAGATTTTGGGTATGAACACTCTGCCAAAATTATTGTAATATTTGTTTAAAGATTGGAATAAAGTTGTGACTTTGGAGGTCCATGCATGAGTTATTGGAGTTGTGGATTCACATTGTCTTTGGTGATATCTCTCTTACCCTTCCTTTTCAATTATTAAATCATTATTCATTGTATACTCTAGAAGGGCTAACAATCTAGTTTATGAGTATCTTGTTCGGATTTAATTTTGTGTGTAAAGGTTTTGCAGGGATCGTCAAGGGTGAAGGACAAGCTTGAGATCAAGCTCTTCTTCATGAACCAGTGGCTTTTTTCATCTAATTCCTTCGTTTTGCAGGTTCTTCTAAGCGCTTCTCAATCCAAGAAAGAGACATAACAGTCAGAGTTCCTCCTTCCTTCCATCAACAAAGATTAAAAAAATACTTGGTTACCTGGATCTACGAACTTCCCTCTTCTAGTTCTCTCATTTGCTCTTTGTTTTCCTTGATTCCTTGCTCGCTAGCCTCTTCTTCCTTGCTTTGTTTTGCTTGCCCTTACCTTTTCTTCTTCGCTGCCCCGTTTTTGCCTTAGTTTACCACCCCTTTTCTTCACTTTGGACAGCCCTATTGTGCCCTAGTTTGTGCCCCTTTTTGCCCCTTTTTGCCCCAGTTTTTTGGCCTCCTTCCACCTTGTTTTGTGCTTTTTCTTCCCTTTTTTGTTCGCTGCCCTGTTTTTGTATTTTTATGACAGCCATCTTTCTTCTCTTTCGCTGCCCCGTTTTCATCATTCCTTGTATTTCTTTGGCCATCTAGTTCGCTGCCCTATTCTTCCCTTCTCTTGTTTTTGATTTCCTCTTTGTCTTCCTTCCTTCTTCCCCTCCTCTTCCTTTTATTTCAGCCTTCTTTTGCCTTGTTCTTTTGCTCTCATCCAACATCTTCTTTTCCCTTTTTTGCAAATTTCAAGAAAATCTTTAAATAAAAAGTAAATCACTCTTCTTTTTTACATAAGGTTCAATAATAATAGAGTTGTATGCTTTCCTTCAAAAGTCCTTTCAAAGGTTAAATTCCTAAAGGCAAGTTGTATAATTCCAATAAAATATCTTTTGTTTGAGTGGGGTTTTTAAGTCCCCACTCTCATCCTCCTCCATTTGGGGAGGCTTGTGTTGTGTTCATCTTTTTGTATGCTTAGGTTAGATGTGTTGGTGCTCATTATATTTGCATTTTTTTCTTAGAATACTAATTGCTAGTCTAGCACATTTGATTTATTGAATAGGTTGATTACTTCATCTCTTAATTGGGTATCTTTTATATAAGTAAATCAACTGTCTAACATTCATAAATCTCTTGAATCTCACCATAAGGTGGATCAAGAGTGCTCTCTGTCGGAGAGTTTAATCAACCATCTTCATTTTAATTTTTGTGCATCATATTGTTTAATCCAATTAATAGATTAAGTAAGACTCTTGAACTTACAAAAACACAAGTCAAGAGCACTCTCTACTGGAGAGCATCATTAATATTGCATCATCCTTGCATTAGGCATCTAGACTAGATAAGACTCTTGAACCTTCATCATAAGACAAGGTCAAGAGCGCTCTCTGTCAGAGAGTTTAATCAATTGACTTAATAAAACTTTTCAACACACATTCCCTTTAATTAATTAACTTCGTTGATCATCCTTCACCTAGTATGCTCTGCTGACTTTCGGGTTGGGCTCGTACTCAGAACGGTGAACGGATTTGTTAAGTTCGCACAAGAGTAACATAATTAAAACTTTTTACCCCATAACCAACGCACCGATGTTGTCTCGATTAAATACTCATGCATGTGGGCAAATTCCAAGTGTGGGCGCCGGGCAACCCAATCTGGACACGGTTGGTTAAGTTATTGAACACCTAGCCGTGATTCCAGACAGGTCCGTCATGTCTTCGAACCGAGCCACTGAAGGTATTTCCGGTTAGGATTTCCAAACACTTTAATTAAGAGCACGTAAAAACTTTAAAACCTACCAAGAGCATTCACACAATCTAATACTCATTAGCTTGATTCCTAGACTTTTCACTTTATTCACGCATTTCGCTGACTCCATAAGGCACTAGTCCTTGGTTATATTTGAATAATTATCTATCTTGATCAATTGTCTATGGTTCATTTTAATTGTTATATCTGAATACTTAGTTACAAGCCTGGAATCTTAGCTTATCTGTGTAATCTCTTGTCAGCAATGTGGATTGCTTTTGATTAATTGTCATTTTTATAATAAACAAACACTTCTAATCATAATAAACTCCTAAACAACACCCATCCACATCCGCAACCTTAAAACACTTTAACAACCTTAAGAGCCTTAGAAAACTCTTTTGTAGGGACTACCCCCCTTGGCTTCGTTAGGAGTTAGCCTAAACGGAGGAGCTAGGAGTAGGTGACAGTACCTAGCTCTGTGCTTGCCCCCAAGGTGACACCTCTCCCACTTTCTCAAGTGAGGAGATAGCTTTCAATTGATTTCTGCTACTAGTGTGCAATCGGCGGACAACACAGCCTCCCCTAATTCTATCCCTAGACCTTTGGCCCTCATTTGGCTGCCTAGAACTAAGCTGTAACAGCCCTATAGCAGCCCTCTGTGCTACTGCTCCAAGTCTGCAAAGTCCTCCTTCATTTGCACACCATCACCTGTAATAAAAACATCACCAACTGCATTAAAGGTTAGCATAAAATGGATTTTAATTACTGTTGAATGAAGGTTTGAGTTTTCACTTTAATTACACTCTTACAGCACTGGTTTTGACATTTTACATGCTAATACTCCATTTCCAAACCTGATTTAAGTGACTGGTTATGCATGCTGCTACTTTCACATAGTCTGCAATTAATACTCAAACACACCATGGTGTAACTACTTTGGACTCACTGTACATTGGAATGGCTAATACTGTTTGGATTGATATTTGAATGCATGTTACAAGAAGGTGAATGATTATTGCTAATATTCCATTAAATTCCCGTCACTTATTATCATTCTCCTTTGTTCATACTGTTATGTTGGATGGCATATTGGTGTACCTATGCTAATATTGTTGTACGTGTATTTGATGATATTAAATGCTTGCTAATACTTGCTTATCCCACTCATTGTTTCACATATTGGATAATTAAATGAAGCACACTCCACACTCTTGATATATGCATAACTAAAGACCCACATTGGTTATTGGCTTATCCTTGGATGAATGTACCTACATTGTTCCTCTTCATTCCTAATTTGACTCCATTAGGCACTAGCCACTTTCTTTACACATGTACAAGATATGTTTTGTGTCTAAGTGTGCAGAGTTGTCATTAGGGCTCTCCCCTAAGAGGTTTCAACTTTCGAAGAGGTTTCAACTTCCGAAGAAGTTAGGAGAAGCAACTAAGGTGACAGTAGTCACTTTCTCCACATATGCTTGCAGGTGGCTTGGACTGCCATTTCATCCGGTAACAAGGTCCTTGCCATCAAACTTTCTCATGTCAATCTTGGGGAGTTGGATACCCCTTGGGGACCATCCGTGGTTACTTCCATTACTAGAATCAATACTTCTTGGAATATTCTTATCCATGTAAGGTTTCTCAACATGGACACTAACTTTATCTTCCTAAGTACCCTGGAACACATCGTCACTTGTAGGGAGATTTTCCCTTGAATTTTGTATGAAATTAGCAATATTTTTCATATTTTCATCCATATTCTCCATATGTCCTGTCCTTTCCTCTAAATTAAGTAAATCAACCATTTCCACATACCCTTTGATCATATCTTCCAACTTGGACACTCAAAATGATAAGTCTTCACTTTCATCATGGTCAAGGATGAATCCTTTGGTGGTTTGATTGGAGTGTGATTTTTTCCGCCACCTTTTGGTGGCATTTTGAACAATATAAATATATATCACACCTTGAGTTCACTGCAAATAGATCCTTCTACTAAGATTTATTCAAACAAAAAATGGCGTATTTTTTTCAAACCCTGATTTGAAGTCTGATTTTTGCTAGCCAACCTACCAATTGAGGTAAACCTGAAATTTCATCCCTTCTGAGTCTAAAATATTGGCCTTTGGTAGTCTAATAAGTCCTCTTTCCAATGGCGCAGGTTTTGTTGAATTTGGATATGCCAAAAAAAAGTTGTGACAGTTTTCCCAACACTTGTTATTTTTGGCCTTTTCAGAAGAGCGAGAGTGTACAGCTTGCCACGTGTCCAATTTTTCCAGTTTGATTCTGAAATTGCTACCCAAGGTAGTGTGGTTTGTCTTATTTATAATGCAATAGGTCTCACTCAATTTGGATCTTACATGCTCCATATATAACCGTTTTTCCCATAACACTTGTTTTAGACTAGTTTTTGGACTAGTCAGAAACCCTAACTTCCATTGGGTATAACTACAAACCTGTAATGAGTCAGGATATGAAAAGCATACCACAAATAGATAGGTTTGTCCTCCAAGTCCCTTGCAAGTTTTGTTGTCTAAAATATCCTAAAAATATATTTATAGTGAAAATACCAAGATGGCTCATTTTAGAAGCGTCCAAGCTCTGATACCAAATGTTATGCAACCAAGTCCTAGAAAGAACATGATAGGAGTACAAATAAACAAGAAAGAGTAATCCATGCCTTAATAATGAATAAAAGAGATGACAAGAAAGCCTCTTCAAGGAGGAAACCTCCTTATACAATGTACTAAGTACACAAGACAAGACAAGTTGAAATGATCAATACGAAAAGGTCTCCTTCCTATACATAGGAGACAAAGAGGTTCAATAACAACTAATAGATCCAAGCCAACATAACTAATATAATTATACTAATGACAATTATCACTATAGATCCAAGCCAACATTAATAATATGTAATGAGCCACAATATAGGGTGTAATGTGCCAACATTAAGGGCTTAACACCAACATTATTGATGGTTGGGACTCTTTTTGGAAATAGTTCATAAGTAAATGAACATACACGCAAGACAACTCTTTCTTGTTGGATGCATTTGCTCGATCAACAAGGAAGAAAACAAGATTGTATCTGATTTTAACACTTGCTTCTCTAAAATTTATCATAAAATTCTTCATTATGTTAGACCCAATTCTGCTATGGCTTTATTATATGATTTCAAATGTTATGATGGGTCTTGCTTTTTTGCTTAGGGAAAAGGAATCGTAGGATTTGGATGCTACCTTGATTGTTTCCCTTAAGATTGAGAAGAATATTGTGGCATCCTAGCATGTCTAGCAACCTCTATCACGACTGTTTGATCCTCAAGCGAGAAGATCCCAAGACATATATCAACCAAGGCACTTCAAGAACTTGATCGATAAGATTGTTGGCATGTTGCATGACCTGCGTAACAAGGTAATTAAGATGGAAAAGAACATGCAAATCCAACAAAGTTCCCATGCACATCAGAGGCCTTTCCAACATAAGAAATCTTTCTCGCATGTAAAGAAGCCTGACACACCTAACATCCTAGTACCTATGTCGAACAATAACTATGTGGATCACCCTTCATCTAGCCATTACTATCACACATGTAAGTTGCCACATAATGAAGAAGGGTGTGTCATCTTTGCAAGGACAACATACCTTTTCGCTCCATGCCAAACATAGGATTTTTTCGAGCAGCCTGAAGACACCTTGAAAATGTTCTCCATGATGGAGGAAAGTTGTAGCCCTTGGGTATTTCAAGTATCAAATGGTAAGAGGGTAAGTTCTAAAGGTGTTTTTCATTTAAATTCTAAAAAATTTAATGCATGCAAAGCTGATATGTCACCCCCTAGTTTGGATGCTCCTCAAAGTCAGATGGTCGTTGTAGACATTGAGAAAAGAGAGTTTACGGCAACATGCATGGTGGCTGAAATTACGAAGGCATATGCATAGAAATGTAAGACATCAAGTGGTCAACAAACAAACAAAGATATCCAACAGATGGCTATCTTGATTCACCTTAATTCGACAGGTTTCTCTTTGGAGGGTGAGCTATTAAAAGTGAAGAGTCTAGTCCCTCTCAAAGAGTTGATATCCGCATGACATGGTAGCAAGAAGTGAATCGTCGTTTCTTGAACTCAAGTGATTCTATTGATACATCAAACGATCACCCTAAAGTGTACCTTCGTATGGGTAAGGCAATTAATGATCCCAATCATTTTTACATATCTTTTCTCGTTAATGGCTTAACACTTCATAATTGCATGTTGGATTCGGGGGCATCTACTAACATCATGACTTTGGAAATCATGAATGAGTTGGGTTTGCAAATCTCTAAGCCTTACTGGAATGTACAAGCTATGGAATCACGAGAAGTGCAGGTATGAGAGGTCATCAAAGGACTTGAGATCCACTTACAAGAATATTCAGACAAAGTTTTAACCACTAACGTAGTTGTCATTGATTGACCATCCAAGTGGGGCATGCTACTGCCTCGAAAATGGGTTGCTGACACAAGAGGATGTGATCAAAATGATTGGTCGTATATTACCATTCCATGGCTCCAAACTACAATGCAAGAATTTTTCGAGAAAAGAAAATTCTCCACAATGTGGAAGATGACCATCAGCTGGACAATGAGCCATTGTACCCTGAGGTATTTGAACATGAGATGGCACGCATGTGGTTATGAATGAAAATGGGAAATCTACTACATCACATGATTTTATGGTCGATACTTCTTCTGATGGTCCTAGAAGACTACATGATTTGTTGCACTAGAGGGTTGACTATGTTGATTTTTCCTGCATCATTGATCACATAAATGCATGGTCACATTGGTAATTCGAATATTTTGATTGATCATGTCAGTTGTGACAAACATCCAGAATAAGGGTCACCATGCCCACACAAAAAAAAGGAGAAAAAAGAGAAAAGAGAAAAGAGAAAAAAGGAGAAAAGAGAAAAAGAAGATGAATTTCTTACAACTTTGTGGGCTCGGGGTAGTAGTTTTTTGGTTGATTTTTTATTATGTTATTTCCATTTTTATTTGCTGATTTTATGCCTTTTTTACAGTAATTTGAGTCTTAGTTTGTTGTTTTTCCCTTATTTCAAGTTGTTATTTCAGTTTTAGATCTTTGTCGCTGATCTCCCATGTTTATATTAGCATTTATCCTTATTTTCCTTGCTTAATAAGTGCCCCGAATGGGGCTCGTTTGTTTGTTTTTTAGTCAATTTACATTAATGATATTGTTGTCCATTTGTTGGTATTGAGTCAAAATTATCTACATTCAGCACTGCTCTACACTTATTCCTAGGTCAAGTTTGGATGAGTATGATTTATCTTGCTTTGTGAAATATCGAGTCCATTAGGATGGGTAGAGTTGAAGAGACAATAGGAGAAGTCTTGAGTTGTCGTATTGTTTTATCTCTTTAGTCATTTCATTTGAGTCATGTTCCCTAACTCACTTCCTCATCTAGCATCAAGAGTATGGCACCACATCATTATACTAATGTTTTTCTACATGCTAAGAGAAAGGTTTTTCATCATTTCCTTCGTCTAAGCAGGTCATTCCCATCGACTCCAACACATCATCTAGGAAGTGATCCCAGAGCTAGAGTGCCTTGATGGTCGTTAGCCTCATTGGCGGCCATCTCACACCTAACAGGGTTGATCACCATTAGGTCCTAATTGGGTGAAATTTTTCAGTGTTAGACTCTAGAACATCTTTTACACTGATTGTTTGTGCTCGTGCTTGGCAGGTGCTTACATCATTGGAATTTAACTAGGTCATTTTCCCTTTCATGTCGACTACAGTGCATTTTACAGCTCAGGGAATCGTACATTTGGTGGTTGCAGGTTGCGGTTACAGATGGGCATGTATGTGGTTTCGTTCCTTTATTTTTTGATCAACAAGGAACCACACATTTTGAATCTATAGCCCATAGGATAGGCATCATGATCTACATGCTAGAGATATAGGGATTATATTTTCAAAGTTGTAGAGTACAAAGATCTTTAGGTTCTCAATATCCCTCAAGGGGATCCCATCCCCTTGAGTCACCATTGTTAACCCCCAAATTTGGGGATCTCATCGCCTTGAGTCGCCATTGTTAACCCCCAAATTTGTCCATATGCAAATTTGGAGGGTTAAGAATTAGCTAATCTCATCTAGTTGGTATTCAGACTTGTTCCAGAGAGACAACTTCCAAAGGTCAGAGGTTGGTTCCCACAAGGTTCAAAGATAGGTTGATTCAATGCTATGATCTAGGTTCAGGGTCAGAGACATTTCACACGGTTTTCATCAATAATGGAGGAGATGTCTATTTTTAGCAGCCTTCCTTTTTTTTTGAGAGACAGAATTCGAAGGTCTGCACAACAAAGTTGATCATATTTTCGGCATCATTGTGAGTTGGTGATTCTAGTAAGCTTTTTTTGGATGACATGCAGGATACTTCTATTTTTAGCAGTTAGGGTTTGGGTTGCATGGCACATGCATAAAGATGCATGTTTTGCATGGTACATGCATGGACATGCAAACTATCTCCTGATTTTTAGCTATGAGCCATGCATGCATGACATATGGCATTAGTTCATGTGTGCATGTGGCATTAGTGCCTGTGTGCCATGTGGCATAGATGCATGTGTGCCATGTGTTGGTTTCCTGTTGTGACGAGTGGTGGAATTAGAGAGCATGCAGGAAACTAGGGTGAACTAAACTTGAAACAAAAGCATGCATGAGACTTTATCCACTTAACTCAACCATGCAACAGGGCGAAGTACACGAGGTCAAGAGTGAAGTGCATGAGGACAAGTACTGTTCAACTGGGCACTTAACTCTCACATCGAACATAGATGGACTCTAGCAAAAGGGGGGCGCACTTCCTCATGCAACAAGTGAACTCCAGCAAAAGGGGGCGCATCCTCTCCATGCAGTGGATTGTTGATGTTTTCAGTGGCTTTGGAAGATATTCCACAAGAAAGAATAATAAGAAAACCAAGAAAAAGTCGGCCCAATTATATTGGTCCAGTTAAATTGGCTCAGTCAAATGGTCAGTTGGCCCAATTAAGGGGGGAAATGGACTAGTTTAAGGGGGGAAATGACCCAATCCAGAAGACAAGTCGGCCTAGTATGGAAAAGTGACTTTTCCAGTATAAATAGAAGTGAACTTGGCTCATTTGCAACATATAACTTCGCTCAAGCAAGAGGAAAGTGTGCAAATCCAAAGGAAGACTATGTAGGAGGTCAAGAAGGCATCAAGGAGACAATTTTTTTGGGTTTTATCTTTCTCTCTCTCTTCTTTGGGCACAAAATTTATTCAGTATCTCTCGTGTATTATTATTCTATAACTAGTGTTGGGAACTATTCTTGTTGAAGAATCTTATCTAGAGAAGTTTGCTAGGTTTTTCCTGTGAGAGGGTTTTCCCGGGGTAAATTTGTCTACAATCTGAATGTGTTTCTTTCAGTGATCCTTTATATGCATACAATTTATGTTTATGTGATAAATACATTAATAACACCTAACTACTAAGAAAAATCAACATGGTATCAGATCCGTGTTGAAAGAAGACATTTCAAGAACCGTAACAGTCGTAAGTTGGAAACTAGGGTTTCTAGTTCTAAGCACTTCCAACCATATATTGAAATTGAAAATTGTATTTTGCAAATCCTCATAGTAGGGCACACTTATTTGTGGAAGTAGATTTCAGTTTGGAAAATTTTCAATTTTTGACCTAATTCTACCCAAGGTTAAGAACTAGGGCTTCCAGTTTTAAGCCCTTCCATCCACAGATCAGGCTCAATCTTAGCATTCTCCAACTCGCCCTAAGAAGGCGCATCTATCTGTGGAGTCAAATCTCACTTTTAGGAAACTTCAATTTTGACCTATCCTTTGCTAGGGTTCTAGGTCAAATCTCAGTGTTTACAAAATGACAATCAATCTAAAGACTAAAAGGGTTGAGTATAGATCGGATGGAGCAAAAAACTTCAGATCTTGGAAGCATAGGATATGCTCATCCTAGAAGAGAATGATCTCTTAAATTATGTCAAAGAAGTTATTCTGGAACTAGAGGAAGAGGAGGCCAAGACAAAGCACAAGAAGAATGTGGTCAAAGCAAAAAGGATTCTATCTGATTCAATCAAGGACCACTTGATTCCTCATGTGTCAGAACTGAATACTCCTAAGGAAATGATTGAAGCTTTGACAAGATTGTATGAAAGCAAGACTACTAGCAAAAAAAAATTGATGAGACATCAGTTTAGGATTGTGATGATGGACTAGTCAGAATCAGTGTCCTCCTACTTTACAAGGGTTTCTCAGATCAAGAATCAACTAGCAACTATTGAAGATCTTGTAAAAGAAAAAGAGCTTGTGTTGACAACATTAAATGGCTTCCCATCTTCTTAGGATGTGTTTGTTCAAGGCATTTATGCAAGGAAGAAGCTACCTAAGTTTGATAGGCTTTGCACAAATTATACTCAAGAAGAAGCAAGGTTGATCTCTAAGATGCAGAAGATGAATGATGAAGAGATTCAAGTACTTGCAACTCAGGCAAAGATCAAATGTTACAATTGTAACCAATTGGGACACTGCAAGAAATTGCACTCAAGAGAACAAAAAGAGAAAACATCAGGCAAATGCAGCAAACATGGATGAGTCTCCATCACATAAGAAGACTAAGGAGACATTAGATGAAGAATTTTCCCTTTAAAGGGAGTAGTGTTTGGATAGTTGTGCTTCTAAGCACATAACATGTTACATAAATTCTTCAAAAAAACTTGGAAACAGTTCCAAGCATAAAGTTAAAGAGTAGGAGAATCATCCTACTAACTAGATTCAGATGAAGCAGCTAATATACTCTTATCTAGAATACCAAGGGATTTTTCCAACTATGAAAGTAGATCCAAGACGATTGTGGATCCTGTGCTTCCAAAAGACATGAGGAACAAAGATGAAGACTTCAGCAAGTCCCGGACTTGACACAGAAGAACATCAAGGTCTTCAGAATCAGACAAGTGGAGTAGAATACGCTTCCAGAAACTTCAGTGATCTCTGCAAGGAGGCAAGGACCCTACAAAACACATGAAAGATAAGTATTTACTTTCATTTGAGTTATTCATTGAAATTTGGAGTATATTTAAAAGATATTGTTTACAATAGTTATATGTAGATTCATGATACAGTTTTTCTTTTATGCATGACTAAGATTGATGAGCTCATGTACTGCATATTATGTATTATGTTGAGTAAGTAGTCTATAGTACTACACAACATCCCATGAGCCCTTGATGGAGCTAGTATAGGATGAAACCTCTTTGCTAGCATACTGAGAGAAGTGCACGCTCTTGATAGTGTGTTTTGGTGGAGATGGAAGGCACCCAGATAGTTACCATGTGTGTTTAGGATATGGATGGGTGTTTTGCTAAAGCATTGGCTAAGATGCATTAGTTACATGATGGTATTGTTATTGTTATTGCATTGACTTGATTAATTGTAATGTTGTTGACCATTTGACTAAATTTGACTTGTAGGAAAGATCATATGCTATGGACTACAAGAGGATTCTAAGACTTGTTCTAAAGAACAAGTGATGAATGTGAAGTCAACCAATTTCTAGATCAAGATAGAAAGATGGCTTTTGTGACAGAAGGAGCATCTATAGTGGATGTGATGATTGTTCAACAGTGACAACAATCATATGTGGACCCATGACCCATTGGTCCATAGGATTTCATATGGATATTGACAATTGGGAGCAGTAGGCTCCAACGAATATTGGTCTCTCTACTAAAGATGCTCATCTCTCCAATGATCATGAGGAGTTTGCAGCACAGTCCAAGAGGAAGTCTAGGGTTCTATCTAGTGACCTTTAGAGCAAGAGGCTTGTATCAGTGGACCAATTTGATGGGAGATGACATAAACGGATACAAGTCACTCTAGTGCAAGAATCCAAATGCAGAGAATTCAAGATGTACAGATGCAGAGGGACCATGGTGCTCAAGTACAGATGGAGCAAATCACAAAATTCGAGAATCTTGGCATGATTAGAAGTGTGGCAAAGATTAGATGAGATTTTCCTCAGTCAAGGAAGATACACAGTAGAGATTCGGGATGATGGACTGCAAGTCCATGACCACATATATGATGACAAATATGAAGCTGATTCTTCTTCAGATTTGGAGTCTCTCACAGACAATTGAGTGGATCCTAGATGAACCTGGTCAGCACCAGGATGGATATATGCTTTGCAATCAATACATGGTAGAGTTTAGACATGTACAACAAAGCATGTGTTGAGGTACCTACATGGTACGAATGGGTATGGACTATGACATGTCTCGAACAGAGAAATAAAGTTGCAAGGATATTTGGATTATGATTAGTGCAGTGGATGAGAAAGAGCACATAAGGGATGTTGATCCAAGCAGAGCATATTTTAGCCAGTATTACAAGATGAAAAGCAGTAAGGTTTCAAAAGGTTCCAAACCAGTTATATCCGAGACATTGTGCAGAAAGGAGCAGTGCAAATCCAGTACATATCCTCGCCAGCTAGTCATGTGGAACATGACTCAAGAGTTCTCCCCACTGATAACCCATGCAGTGGTACATGGCTCAGACACCAGTTAGCCATGCAGTAGTATATAGCCCATGTTAGCCATACAGTGGTATATGGCTTATATTAGCTATGTAGTGGTACATGGCTCAGATAAGCCATGCAACAGATAAGCCTCTCAATAGTACAGAGCTCAGATAGGTCATGCAGGAATACCTAACTCAGATGTCGGTTAGTCAAGGTACATGACTCAGCGAGGGGATGTTGTAGCTCATGCAGAGTGCACACATTCATGAGCAAAGTTATAGTCAAGACCGTTGGGGAGCAGATGGACTTTGAAGGCTATCAATAGACATCATATACTAGTAAAGGTCTCTGAGACTATCAGATACTTGAGGAGTTATAGTTAGGATTGTTGAGGAACAATCAACCTCTTGGAGAGGCCAGATAGCCATAGCGTTAGTTAGTGGGGTACCGTGGATTAGAAAAGAAAAATGGAATCACCTTGAAAGTGATGGAGAACATCACAAAGAATGGAAAGCTTACAGATAACTTCTCTAAACTATAGAAGATTCCAGAAGTCAACAAGCAAAAAGTTAGCACTGAAGATCATGACCAGAAGAATACCTTCCTTGCTAAGAAAGAGTGTTGATGTTTTAAGTAGCTTCGGAAGATATTCCATAAGAAAGAATAATAACAAAACCAAGAACAAGTTACCCCAGTTAAATTGACCTAATCAAATGGTCAAGTCGGGCCAGTTATGGGGGAAAATGGCCTAGTTTAAGGGTGGAAATGACCCATTCTAGAAGACAAGTTAGCCCAGTATAAATAGAAGTGAACTTGGCTCATTTTCAACACACAATTTTGCTCAAGCAAGAGGAAAGTGCATAGATCCAAAGGAAGACTAGCTAGGAGGTCAAGAAGGCATCAAGAAGACAATTTTGGGGGTTTTATCTTTTTCTCTCTCTTCTTTGGGCTCAGAAGTTATTCAGTATCTTTCTTGTATTATTTTGTAACTAGTGTCGGGCACTTTTCTTGTTGAACAATATTATCTAGAGAAGTTTGTTGGGTTTTTCTCGTGAGAGAGTTTTCCCAAGGTACATTTGTATCTACTATGAATGTGTTTCTTTCAGTGATCCTTTATATGTATGCATTTTATGTTTATGCAATAAATAAGTTAATAACACCTAACTGATAAGAAAACTCAACACGGATGAACTCCAAGAAGGAGGGCGCATTCTCTCTTCTTTAGCTTCATCTGGAGAGGTGCTCCCTCATTGCATGTTGAATCAATCAATGGGAGGCGCATGAAGGCCCCCAGGACAAGCTATTTAGTGAGGTCTCAGCCTCGATGTTTTAAAACTCAGACTCGGACTCAGACTCGGAATCGGTCGAGGGTCAACTCAGAATCAACAATGAACTTGGCAATGACTCAGACAATTTGATTTTAATGACTCGGTTTACTAAAAAACACAAAATATTTAAGTTTTAAAGAAAAAATATATTTTAAAGATTATAATCCATCATTCCAAAACATTAGAGACAAAATATCCAAATTATGATCATATATATACCATATAAGGGTGAGCATATCAAAATTGCATGAAGGGTACTATGCCAATGTGCAAGGCTACAAGAAGCAATACATAATACATGTATGGAAGATTGAAAAAAATGAAAATACATAATCAAAGAGGCCTGTTATCCAGCTTTTTGTACCATAAGTTGGGTTGCCTGAGGAGCCGTTGGTTGACAGACTTGTTCAAAGTCCGATTCCAATGTATCAATTGATCCGTCTGCTTGTCTAGCCAATATTGGCTAGTCACTTTTTTATTTGAATAATTTTGACCATGGCCCCGCGGGGTTTGTAATAAAATGTGCTAGTAGGATATTTTTGAGTGGTTCGGTCTCCTGGGACGTAGAATCTCAAATAGGGTATTCCAAGGAGTTTTTTGCCCTTGACAATTATGCTTTGCCTTTAGCCGAGTATAATTGACAAGGTTTTCTCCCGCTTCCTCCAAAGCTAGAATGCCCGATATTGAATTCTAGGCCTTGGGGGGTTATTAGAGCCCAACTAAGTGTTATAAGCCTACTAAGACATTATTTAGATAGATCATGGTCATGTCCTAAGTCATTTGGACACAGAAAAAAATTTCGAAAAAATCTTTTTCGAACAGTGAAATTTTTTTTTTTTAATTTTTAATTACTTTTCCCAAGTTTTTTGGGTTAATTTTTCCATAAATTAAATGGAACAAACTCGTTCATGGTAAATAAGTCATCCGGGCTCCGAATTCAGTGATTGAAGGCTCTAACCTTAAGCCAAAAATCATTCTCGATCAGCCAGCCAGTCAGAACCAACTTTCAGATCAACAATCGGACACATGATGCCTTTTTTTCTCAAAAAAGTTAGTTTTGAGTAAACAAATGAATTTTTATTAAAAAATGATTATTTTGGAGAAAATTAAAACTCTCCAAATTAATCCAAATTCAGTGAAATAAAAGGCTAAATGACATCTCATGGAGCACTTATGGTGATTGGAGTTATCATAACTCAGCTTCAGTCATCATTAAGAGAGCAATTAATTTATTATCAGTTAGCAGACATGTCATCTCCAACTAAAGATGAGATGGAGAGCACTCATTGGTCCGGTGATTTGATCGAGGTGAAGACTGAAGCTTACACCATCAGTAGGATTCCCAAACCTAACAGTGGCTCCTCCAGACCTAACAAAGTAGGTTTCCAGACCTAGCAGGCAGCTTTCCTATGCAGCAGGGCGCCTTCCACACATGTGGGCTCATCTGTGGATGGATTTTAGTGTTTAGGGTTGGAGTGGGGGTGCCTTTCCTGAGTGGAGGCCTCCCCTCACTCCCGGTTCTCTGATTTAGGTTTGGCATCTCTATTTGGTGGCCAGGCTGGTTAGGGTTTGAGGATTGGTTTTAGGGTTTTAGCACTCTCTCATTTGTTAAATAGAGGCTCTTTCAGCTCTATTGGGATGGAGAATTTGTGCAAGTACACTCTGGAAAAATTTGTAATATCTTTTGAATTTGAAGAAAGCAAAAAGACTTTGGAGGTCCATGTGGGAGTTATTTGTGTGCCATGCTTCATCTTGTTCAAGGTGATACCATTCTTAGTCCATTTCTTTTGATTCTTAAGTATATGATCTTGTGATTAGAAGGCTAACAATCTAGCACAATATTATTTGATCTATGCTTTTCTCTTAAGTTTTGTGGCTTTCAGGTATTCTCCCAAACACAAGAGCTCTCGTTTGGTTTATGCATTCATTCTACAGGTGCCCAAGGGAGTCTTCTACTTTAAGAAATCAAGGAACGAAGGGCTTGCTTGCCTTATCCGTCAAACCACAAACTTCAAAAAATTCTATCGGTTACTTTGATTGCTACAAGTGGATCTCTATTTTCAAGGTTTTATCTTACCTCTTTTCCACTTTTATAGAAGTTATCAAGTCATTTAAATCTTTATTTCAAGCTTGCTTGGCTTCTACTAAGTTTGATCTAGGCTTTCTAGCCTTAGATCTACTTTTTCAAAGCTAGATCCATCTTTCTAAAGGTCCAATTTTAAAGATCTAGTTTCATTTCCTTTTTAAATCCATCTTTCTTTTTGCCTTGGAAAACGTGCACGAGTTTTCTCGAAAAACATGCAAATTTTCCATTTTTTAGGCTTGCTGGTTTTCTGTATTTTTCATTAATTCTAAAATCTGGAAATTCATTAAAAAATCTGAAAATTTTCAAAATTTTTCATTTTTTTTTTACTTTTTCTCGAAAAGCGTGCCATTTCAAGCTCGCTGTTTTTTGGGCTGTTTTTTGACTTTTTCTGTTAATTCTAAATTCTGGAAATTCATTAAAAATCAGAAAATTTTCAAAAATTTTATTTATTTTTTTAAGTTTTTGACTTTTTCTCGAAAAACGTGCAATTTTGTACTTGCTGTTTTTTTACTAATTTTCTGCAATTTTCTGCAATTTTCTGCTATTTTCCGGATTTTGGAAATTAGCCTAAAATGTTAAAAAATCTTTAATTTGAAATACGCAAAAAGTCTCAAGTCGTTTCGTAAAAAATCGTGCGTTTTACATAAAAAACGGTGAGTTTGTCTGATCCTTTCCAAGTTTTGATTTTGGGTCTCATTCCATTGTTTTAATCTTTTATTTCATCTCATAAGGCACTTGTCTTCTCATCCACTTAATCTTTTCGAATCACGGGTTAAAATTGGTTTCCTAACACTCTTACTAGTCCTTGTTTAGAGCTCTTATCCACATGTGAACCAAAAGCAAAACCAAACAAGAAAGAGCAAGCAGAACTAAATCCAAAGACAAGGATCCAAAGCCAAAAAAGAAGTCATTCTCCTTTGCACAAACTCATAAGAGTTTTTTCATTTTACTTAAGATAGTTCTCAAAAGTCCTGACAAGGATTAAGTTTCAAGGGCATTTGTACTTCATTAATAAAACAAGGCTAAGTGGGATAGGGCCTCCCATACTTGGTTTTTCTTCCCCATTTAGGGAAGAGTGTTTTTTGTTCTTCGCTTGGGTTTATTTCGAGTACTTAGAGTAGTTTCATTTTTGCAAAGTAGATACTAATCGTTAGATTAGCCCATTTTGTTTCATTAACTAGGTTGATTACTTCATCTTTTAAGTTTTTGTATCTTTCAAAAGTAATTCAACTGTTTAAAGTAGAAATCTCTTGAATCTCACTTTGTAGATCAACAATGCTCTCTATCGAAGAGTTGTCTTTTCATTGTTTAATAAGTTAATCAATTAATCTTGAAAGTCTCTTGAACTTGCCGTAATCCAAGTCAAGAGCACTCTCTATCGGAGAGCATTCCCACTGCATATCCTTGCATCAAGCATATAGTTTAGCTAAGTCTCTTGAAACACGGTCATAAGACGAGGTCAAGAGCGCTCTCTGTTGAAGAGTTTTGATTAATTAATTTAATAAAATTCACAACTCACACCCCTTTAATTAAATTAACCCCCTTTCCTCCTTGTCGGAGTATGCTCTGACCGATCTTAGATCGGAATACCTAGAAACGGCATTGGATCTCTAAACCCCACAAGAGGAACTTAACTAAAACTTTTCCCCATAACCAACGCACTGGCGTTGTTCGATAAATACTGAGGCATGTGGGCAAATTCCAAGTGTGGGCGTTGGGCTACCCAATCTGAGCACTAGTAGTTAACTTATTGAACACTTACCTTTGATCCCAGACAGGTCCGTCATGTCTTCGAACGGAGCCACTGAAGGTATTACCATCCAGCTACCATAAGCGAAGATCACAAGTAAAAACTCTTAAAACTTACCAAGAGCACTTACAAAACCTAACATTCATTGGCATCTTTTGGGATTCATATCATATTTACATTTGAAGCATCTTTGATAAGTTGACTCCATAGGCACTGGTCCTATCTTGTATGCACTGCTAATAATCTGGGCCATTTGTCCGTTGAATGTTTGATTATAAATCATATCTGTGAATGCTTTATCTATTTTGTGAAGCTCTCAAATATTTGTCTATCTTTTAATTCTGGTGATAGCAACGTGGATTGCTTTGTCTTATGTTCAATTCATCACATAAATCATTTAAAATCACATTAACTCCTAAACAAGACCCATCTGCATCCAAAAACATCTAAAAATTAAATTAAAACATTGAGCCATAGAAAACTCTTTGTTAGAGACTACCCCCCTTGGCTTCGTTAGGAGTTAGCCTAAATGGAGGAGCTAGGAGTAGGTGACAGTACCTAGCTCTGTAATTGCCCCCAAGGTCACACCTCTCCCACTTTCTCAAGTGAGGAGACAGCTTTCAGAAGATTTCTGCTACTGGTGTGCAATCGGCGGACCACAAGGCCTAAATGGCATGTATGATGTAGAGTGATAGAGTCCAAAAAGAAATGCTATGATGCCAGTAATAAGTATGCCACTGCATCATTGATCAACATGATCAATAATCAAACCCATCACCACTGCTAGAACTCGAACTCAGACTAGCAATGACATAAGCAATGGCATCTGGCTCGAGCTCAAACCCCTCAAGGTCATCTACAATTGTTGCAGTAGGAGGAACACTAGTTGGAGTAGCTGAATGTGTAAAAGCACGAGGTGGACGTGGATTAGGCTCTACAGGTGCATGCATCTGTCCCTCTCTAGTAGTGCCTTCCATATCTGGAATTAAATAATTTTATATCAATAGTTATATCAAATTATTACTATATATTATATTGAAATACTCATATATTATTCAATGATAGAAAAAAATATTATGGAATTAGATTCTACACGTGCATCAGCATGAACTGATGATGGTACTGGTAAAAGTGGATTTGCTTCCATAGTAACATGATTGTCTGCATCTAGCTCAATATCAAAATCTAGATCAAACTCGGGCTCTCGAGTCTCCACTAACCAATCTGAGGTTGGATCAATATCTTCCAACACAATAGGATCTATATCAAGTCTTGTGTTCATCAATTGGTCGTGCCTTAAGCGGAGATTGTACTACACGAAGACTAGATCATTTAACTTGTTTTGCTCTAAACGGTTTCTCTTCTTCATGTGAATCTGCTCAAAGACAAACCAATTGCGCTCACACTCGGAAGAACTGCATGATTGACTAAGGATTTGAATTGCAAACTTTAGCAATTGAATGCCTTGCCCACCAAATGACTCCCACCAATTTGTTGCAAGTGCAAAGGGAGTTAGATCAACGAATTAGATTGTGAATTTAACTGAATATTGAAGTTATTAAATTTGAAAAATTAAACAACTAAATTTAATAAAAACATGGAATTGTTTACCTAGTTGGTCCACATCTCTTGCAAGTTGCAACCTTAGCCACAGGTTTTCCAAAGGTGCATGTGGCTCTAGTGAAAGCGGTAAGTTGTTGGTGTATCTCCAACTGCTCCATCTCGTTTGGGACCATGTGCCCAAGGCACTCATACAATCCATCTTTGACCTCCCAGTCTAATCTTCCCCAAACCGAGCTCTATAAAGATACCTTGGGTTCAAGAAATACCCAGGTGCATGTATAGGGCGATGGAGTTGAGTGTTCCATCTCCTATCGATGATATCCCAGATAGGCCCATACTTAGCCACTCTAACCTTGTATGCTCTCCTTATTTGCTCCTTTGCCTGATCCATGGCCTCATAAATGTATCCCATGGCCAATCTTTCCCCATCCACCAACTGCACACCTTAACAAGTGGCTCAGTAATTTTCAAAACCTCTAGTTCTTTTTTCCAAAATGAGCTTTCCAAAATTTTCTTCCTGGTGTCTCTTCCATCTATTTAGCCGGCCCATTTACTTGAACTCCATTCATTACTTGAAACCATTTGTTCCAAGTTCTATCTTTGAGCAAGGAGAGATTGCGACGTGAAGAAATGAGTTGCAAATCTAGTAATGGAAAACCTAACAAGTTCCCTGCCCTATGTGTGTTTCCTCATCAAGCTCAATACCCATGAGTGGTTGTATATGTATCTTGTGATGCTTTTGGCGTTCTCTACAGTGTGCTTGATCCAATCCTATTTGCATATGTCCTCAAGCGTGAGGTCTATGCAATGTGCCACACATGGGGTCCAAAATATTGTTGTGTATTTTTCCTCTAACATCTTACCAACAAGAACATAGTTCAAGGCATTATCTGTGATGACCTACACAACATTAGCTACCCCCACCTCCTCAACAACCTCAACAAAAAGCTGAAATAGCAAATTTGCATCTTTCACCTTATCGAATGTGTTACGCTACACCTATACCCAGCGCACCTTCAAATGTGCCCTAGGAAAAGAGAGGCCATTTTTTTATTAGGAGGGGTGTTATTCAGTGGTGGTGGTCATGGTCAGACCCTTTGGTCCATCCTTTAGGAGTGCTATGGCTTAATGGCACTGTTGAATCCCCTTTTTAAGGGATTTTAACCTTGGGGTTGGTGTCTGGGGATCCTAGGGGTTGATCACTGGGTCACATGACCCCACACCTTGTTTCCTTGCACTGGTGGCCTTTGCTTTAGCTACAAGACCTTGGTCTCCCTTCACAGCCACCTCAGACACCCTCCTGTCCCTTCAGCTAGCTAGTGCTCTCTCTCCTTGGGCTCCTTCCTCAGAGAAAGTCATCCTTCCTCCTAGGTCGTACTATTGCTTTATGTTGAGGGATTTTCTACATTTTCGGGGTTAGATGGGGCATGACGCCCTCCCTCCAGCTCACTTTAGCCTTTCATTCAGAGTGATTCGCTTATTTTTAGCAGTTTTACGCATCTGGGGAAAAATACCCCAGGTAGCCTACTTTAGGCCATTTTTGAATTATTTTATATTATTATATGTTATAATTTTAAGTTGACATTTTATAATTTCAAATTGACATTTTAAAGGCATGTCGGCCTGGATGTTTTTGTAAAATGAGTGTGAGAGGCTATAAATAAACCTCTCCTCACTTCATTTGAACATAAGACAAGTGGGATAAAACATTATGTTACTTGTTTACCCTTCTTAGGGATCTTGGATGTGATGCGCACCTCTTGAGGAGAAATTAATTTCTTGTTTTAAGGCAAATCTCTTAAAGTCCTTTGGTTCATGCTCTTTACTAAGGTGATGCTAGAATTGTTTCCTTAATACATACACAAGGAGGGATCTGAGCTCTTTTCTTGATTTCTCTTTGTTAAATGTTGATGAATGATGCTTGTTTATGGTTGCATGGTAGCCATTAATGCTGCATTTTAACTAAACTAGGTCATTTTTCAGCCTTTTGTCACCATATTATCAGAAGGACGTCCTCAAGGAGGAGTCTCTTAAAGCTTGGGCTTTATGTCTCTGATTTTTTCCCTAGATAGGCTTTTCCTTTAACCAGCTCTTGTGGCTGTTAGAGAAGGCCCTAGTTTGCCAAACTTTGAAAGGACCTCTCAAGAGGATGGCTAGTCACCTTCCTTGATGCCCTAGGGTTAGAGTAAAACCTTAAAACCCACCTTGGATTTATTCTCATAATATTTTCCTTCATTTTCTCTATCAAAACCCTTGCATTTCATGTGTAATTATTGCATTTTGCATGGTAGAATTAGGTCTGTAATTTTATGTTCAAAACCCTAAAAAGCCAAAAATTGCATTTTTTGCATTTGCAGGCCTCCCTAAAATTTCGGCCTTCTTCCCTACAAATTCATCCTACCTTCCTTGTCCTTGAAAACCCTAGGGAGAAATTTTAGGAAGCCCTAAAACCTAAAAACAGTAAAAAAATAAGAAAAACCCTAAAAATCATTCTAAAAAAATCAAAAAAATAAGTTTTCATTTTGTTTGGTCTCCTACAATTTCAGTCCTCTTCCCTACAAATTCGGGCTTCCCTTTTTGTCCTAAAAAACCCTAGGGAGAAATTATATGATCCCTAAAAACCCAAAAATAATTAAAATCCCTAAAAATCTAACCCTAAATCCCTAACTAAGCACTATCCTAAACTAAAACAGTCCCTAGTGGACTGAGGTAACAGCCCTAGGGCTTCCATTTGGAAGCTCATGCTCCTCCTCCTTCGACTAACCTCAACACCTACACATAACAATAAACAATTATCTAAAGACTAAAAAGGATAATGTGTGATAAGTGAAACGTAGTTAACCTAATTATTTCAGACTTAATTAGTTGTTATACACTAATCTTTTACTCAAACTGATATAACACATACTGTTGCTAATTATGCCCTTGTTTGATTAGCATTTGGTATTCTACGGTCAAGCACAAATATTGAATGCATCCTTGCTTTATTCACTGCCCTACTCTTGCATATGTGAGGTATTTAGTGTACCTGAAGTGTTGATACATGAATATATGTTGGATGATGATTATTGTTGTCTTCACAACTGATATAAGCATTGCTATTGGAAGCATTTCTATTTTTATGAATGAGTACTTGTAATCGGTTATACATGGATGAATGACATGACACACTTGTTACATGATATAGGGTTGATCTAAGCTGAAGTTGGTTATGTACTTATCAAAGACAAATGCACTATTGAAGTTGATATATTAATAGCACTTCCAAGATTCACACTTGTTTATTAGTATGTCCACTTCATTCTTAAATTGACTCCATTAAGGAACTAGTCATTAATCCTCTTCAAAGAAGATATTATCTGGTGTTTAGTGTCCTTACAAAGTTATTATTAGGGCTCTCCCCTGGGAGGTTCCGACTTCTGAAGTAGTTTGGAGAAGTGGCTAAGGTGACAATGGTCACTCCTCCTTCATATGCTTGCCGATGACTAGCCCTGCTAGTTCACCCGGTAATAGGATGCATCATATGATCTCAAAAACAAGGTTCCATGTGGGCAAGAGACAAGCAACTTTATGATGGTTCGGTTCTTTTGATCAATCCATCCATCTAACATGATAGTTCATCTTGTTATGGCCCGTGATTCTTTGAACTCCTTGAAGTATTCACCCAAAGATTTGATCTATTTTTGCAAAAGAGATCTTCTCAAGTCATGCATAGTAGGGCCTTTGAAGCCCGTACCAGCAACAACAATAGAATCCCACATAGGTTGGAAATATGGTGAGCGGACAGCATTGAAGGGGATATCTGCATCATTCCACCATCTAGCTATGTACTCATGAACAGTTTCTTTGTATTGCTTTTTTCAATGGGCATCTATGGTGGGCTGAATTGGCAGAGAAGTAGCAGCATTGTCAAAGGTGTTTTGAGGTGAGAAATAACTTTGGATATTACTCTCTATTTTTGACAGATTTGTTTAGGAGGGAGGAACATACTGAAAGGTATCCTTGAAATTGGGAGGAGTTATGGATGAGGAGCCTTCATATTCAGCGTGAGGGGCAAATCTCATCATTTCTGCAAGATGCCTCTTCTTCCCTACTTCTGCCTCTCTCTCTCTTTGGTTAGTCTTCTCCACTTCATATTGTTCAAATTGTTGTTGCAACTCTAACCTTATCTCTCCATTCACCTCTGAATCAGCTTCACATGGGGCAACATTTCCTCTAATGGCAGCCAAGTGTTGTTTGAACCTATGAATGCCTCCTCCGTTAATCCTTTTTTTACAATATTTGCAATATATCTTCCCTTCAACCACATCAACATGTTGTATCTTTTGATTTCGGGGCCCTTTTGAAATGTAAATAGACAATTCACTGTTCAACTATTCAAGAAAATGAAAAAAAAATTGCAGACTATAAATTACATTAACATGATACATTATGATCATTGATTATACAATTATATAATAAATATTGCAGACTTAATGTAAACTGTAGTCTGTAAATTTTATTCTCAAATTTCAATAACAAGTCAACAAAATGCAAATAAAATTAAATTACAAACTCACGACTGTCAATTTAATTTTATTTGCATTTTGTTGACTTGTTAAGTTGTTATTGGAAAAAATTTACAGACTCGGGAGTTAAGACAAAGAAAAAAGTTGACAGCCCTAAGTCTATAAATAAAATTAAATAACAGACATCTAAATTTTATAAAAAAAAGTCTAAAGAATTGGAGTTGGAATCCATAGCTGAGTTCGAAATTAGAATCCACGGACTACTGGTCCACTCCACTCCAACGTTGCACAGTCTACGAGCCACTCCAAGTCCAACGCTGCAGTGTGCACACTGGTGACTACACAATCCAGGCCCAACTCCAACTTCCCCAACAGACCACTCCACAGGCCACTCTAATGCTTCTACCTGCACAGTCCAAGTCTTAAGTCCTCGACTCTCCAACACTGGCGGCTGCACCGAGACTCCACTCCACGTCGCTCCACACTTGTGACTCCACAGTCTAGGTGGCCGCTTGGGCAGCGAGCTAACACTCGTGACTCCAGGCAGTGGCTAAGGCAGCTAACATAGTGACCAGTCCAGACTCCAAACAAAAATCCGTGGATAAAAAAAGATAGATGCAGTAAGGTTAATGGTTAATTCGATTTGAAAATTGTGTTGTGGTAGTTTGCTAATGTTAGGTTAGGGGTTAGGTTAGTTTTTAGGATAGTTTATGATTCATTTTTATAAAATTACAAGGATATTAAAAAAACATCAACTCGGGCCTGACTCGGCAATTCAACCTTTAACTCGGCCGATTTGGCCAGTTCGGTACCGAACAAGCCGAGTTGATGTCCAACTAGGACGGTTTGGTACTGAACCGGCCACTCGGTCCGAGTTAAAGGCCGAGTCGGATCGGCACAGGTTCAACTCGGTTGACTCGGTCGATTCCGAGTCCAAGCACGCCGAGTTTTAAAACTATGGTCTCAGGGAAGGAAGAGGGTATTTCTTATTAGCAGCAGCAGTATATTGCTCCTCCATTCTTCTTCATTTCTCTCTCGACTTCTATATTTTTGTGCAGAGATCATCACTAGATCAGCTTTGTTACTGTCTCTATGGTGTATTCAACCTTTGGATTAATACAAAGAAGAGTTTGACTATGCTAATCTTCTAGTTGTTTTATTTGTTGGTCCATTAATGCATTCGTGTATGGAATTTTAGAAGTAATAGTCCTTTCTTTTTACAATTAGCTATCATTTAGAGTTCTTTTCTCCCATTCATTTGCATTTAAAGTTGTTGCATGCAGGAATTTCCACCACAAAAACTCAAATGACAAATTTGATATCTCTTTGGTAGCTTAATCGAAAGCCAAAGATCATTATTTGCTGCTGTTATATTGGTTTTTATTGCAGGTTTATAGTCTGGACAGCAGTATACAAAAACTAAGGACGCCCCCCTAAGGTTGGCATGCACCAGCCCAAATGTAGAGGAGATTACAAATGGGTGAATTTTCCTATAAGTTGTACTAATTTCCATCGTTGATTTTCAGAGATCTAGATCGCAATTTCAAGTGCGGAAATTAGTGCTAATGGGTTCCCAAGGCATCATACATATCTATTGCAGCACCATCATCTCCAGACCATCATGCTGCAAAGAAGTTAATGCTGTATGGATCTGCTGAGACTACCAGACATGCGTGCATGGACCTGCAGTACCTTCTGTACCTTTTGTAGTATGGACCTGTTTCAGCACCTCCTTTGCTGAACTGTCCTCTGTCCGTACCAACAACTGTACCTTCTTCTGCCACGTGCACCCAGTATTTGGACACACTTTCTAAGGTACCAAAAACTAACAGAAACTGACTCCTCTGCCCTCAAGAACCTCAAGTAGTGGTCTTAAAATTGACAATGACTTCCATGTGTGGATTGAAGGAGTTTAATGAGGAGCAGGCTGAAATCAAGGCACATTACAAAGGACTCCAGAAATAATTGAAGCCTGTCAGTCTCTATGCCACCATGTCTATTATGCTTTTATCTTGGGTTTTCTATTTTCAGATAGCATTACCCATGACTATCGTGTTCTTGGGTTTCCAGCTTTGAATTAAAGCAATAGTTGTCAGTATAGTATATCTTTGATGATCTTTAAATATAGGTGTGATATCAAAAGTCTGCATTACCATGCTCTACTGAATGCTGGAATATTTATATATACAATGAATAGTACAGTCTATGTGTAATAGAGTCTCCTAATAGTGTCTGCATGTTTTTGGTATGATGAGAAATATGAAGCTTGTACACAGTAGATTATTAGGAGAATTTGCAAGAATAACAAGAAAAGATGCTTCTCGAGGAACTATAATTCTTTGTTTTAGTAGAAATACCTTTCATTCTTATCAAAGTGTCACATAATCCTGAGTATATGGAATACATAAACATCACCAATATATTATCATGATTAAAATCAATCAACAGTATTTAAAAATAACCCTCTCAATAAGATGGGGATGCCATTGAGATAGGAAAATCATTTGTTCATCATATGCAAAACCCCTGTCAAACAAAAACCAGGATAAAAAAACTTAGCTAACCTAAACTAAATTGATTGTCAGAAACAACCTTTACCTTTATAAGGCGACTTCTGTTACAAAGTCACTTATGACAAATAGGTCTAAAACAGTATGTCACTAAGAGATGATGCATCTCAACTTATAAAAAACATCAAAATTTAGATATAAAATATTTTAGGAGCAACAGTGAGAGCAAAGCTTCTTAATCAGTAATATTTGGATAGTGATGTATTCATGTATTGAAAATTAATAATAGATAAGAAAGGGGCTATACCCCAAAAAGTATTATTCTATGTGCAATATCCACACACGAAATCTAGGCGTCTGACAATCTCTATAAATACATGTATCGAATGACAAGGAATCCTAGGCATGGTCAGACTATATGGAATCCTCTAATCGTAGAAACATATGATATGTATTATAAATGGCATACCTGACCCTGACGAAAGAAAGCTTTGGTGTTATCCTCGCCAGTGTGAACTGCATGCTCAGTATCCACTAGAGCTCCCTCGGCATCTCCTAATTTTAACTTGCAACTCTGCAAATACAAAGGCTAAAATAAACAATATACACAGAGGCATCACTTATTGTTACAGTTTTTAAGATGACAGACCTATTGAACGAAGCAGAAATGATGTGAATACTTGTAGAAGCCACTAGCATAAATGTAAATGCTAAATCAGTAAATGATCATTGCCTAAATACACAAAATTAAGGAATATATACAAAAATATGTCCTCCAGAAGCATACTATTTATATCATAATACTCATCAACAAATCCAGCTTCGTTGCTGTTAATTAGTCCATTGTAAAGGCCCTTTAAAAAATATCCCTAAGAAATCTAGAAACGTGAGTAGAAATTCTCTCAGGTTGCTTCCTAATTATTTTATCACTGCATATAATTTCTCGATCCTATTCCGTATCCCAATTGACTTGGGCACTTTTCAAAACAAGTAAATGGATTGTCATAATCCAGTGCAGGCAATCTTTGAACAAACTGACAAAAGCAAGGTTACATTTGTTCTTAAAAGCTCAACATGTTTATGTGAGTTTGCACACCTATATATCGATCTCCAGGAAGTCCATGCATGGTATTAGTTTTACAACACCCATAATGGGACCCTAAACATTTATGCCACAGCAAGAAATACTACTGTCCTGAATGTCAATGGGAAAATTTAGAGGCACGCATGCTCCATGGACTGACCTCTTTCCTCATCCAAATATGTACAGTTTCAGTCAATCTCACATGATGTACTAGCACAAATTGACTGCAATATTAGGATATTACAGCCATGAAAAGGCAGCAAAACGAAAAGCTGCTCATGACTCACAAGATATAAGGGAGAGAAGATCTGTACGGATCGAATATAATTAAAACTGAACTCAGCACCACTTGGAGATCAAATCCTGACAGGATAAAGCATCCATGTGATTAATATCAGCTTGTTATAATGACTATTATAACACTTCTGCTACATTCTCCCATGAAACAAATATACGCATAAGAAAAATCTGTTACAGTTTTGCAAGGTTACAAATAGGAATATTAGAGGAGTAGGAAGAACAACTACAAACAACAAATACTATTTATCTAATTAAGAGCTCATGTTGCTGTTAAAAAACAGCAAAAAAATCTCTGAAAGAAGACTTACAGAACTATTTGTCAGGATTTGCGACTTTATCTTCCGTAATCGGCAGCTATTTTCTGTCAACCCATAAAACTAACTTGTTAGTCCTGCCACGGAATTCCAACTAAATATCAGTTCAAAGTATTGAAATTCATCAATCATGGATGAAATCAAGGCATCATATGTGAAGCTACAACTCAGTATTCTAATTTCATAGTTCATAACATTGGCATTGGCAAAAAATCGGTGAGGGTCCTGAATACAACTTCTCAGCAACATCAGGAAAACTCAGCAAACCACGGCAAGCATTAAAAAATACAGAATAATTGTTTTTTTTTCAATTCTTTAAACATAAAAAACAACAACAACATCAAATAAACACATTGGCGCATAAATAAATGAAAAACACCGGTATGTATGTATGTATGTATGCATGTAGTGGATGCCAAATAAAAAATAATGCATCAAAGTCAATGCTAAATCCTAAACCTTGATAGTTGTCCAATCAAGGACTCAAAAGTGGACAACCAATACAAAATGACTTCAAATGTATAAATGTATCTCATAATCATGAGTCAAAACCATGGTGCACCACTTGGCATTTGTAAAGGATGATCAAAAGGAGAGGAGTCTAGGTAGGTGTATAGTCAGCGTGTTACGGCCACTTCCGTTAGCGAACTTGGGGTTCCCCTAGCACTTGAAGAAACGCTCATTGGACCACGCGGAGGTGGGCACTTGATCAAGAAAATGACTAAGAGTTGGACTTCGCATGGGTCATAGGCACCACTAGGCAGGTTGATGGACAGTTGGGTGGGGGCGTCGGCTAAAACGGCGCCCAAGACGGTTAGCGCTCTAAGGTTGGCAAGTTGGGCATGACACTCCACCTTAGACGGGTGCTCAAGCGTATAGAAAGGACAAGGATGGAGGCTAGCCAAGGGGGAAGACATAACCGAGAGGACAGAAGTCACTTAGAGTTTTGGACTGAGGCGCTCCCTTAGGGGAGGCGCTTTGCAGAGCGCTTAGGAGAAACGCGCTGCCATAGTTGAACGGCTAGAGAACTTGGCAGGCGCTTGACAGAAGGGCGCTCGGGAGGCGCTCTCCGCAAACGAGCGTCCAGAATAGGGCGCTCCGCAAACTTCAGCGAGCGCGCTAAGGTGAGTGCACTTCGGTGTAGAAGGTTTCGGCGAGTGCATAAGGCAGGCACACTCCAACATAGCGCTAGGACAATGCTCAGACGGCGCATTTGGAAGACGGGCTCCGACAGGGAGAGGGCTCGCGCTCAAAAGAGCACTCTAGCAAAGCGCTCAGCAGCAGGTGCGCTCAGAAGGCTTGGTCGGGCGTCTGACGAAAGCGCCCAAGGTGTGCTCATGGGAGAGCGCTCCGCAGACGACGCGTCCAGAGGTGGCACGTTCTAGCAGCACATTCAGCAAGGAAGTCTCGATGAAGCGTTCAGTAGGCACGCCTGGGGGAGCACTCTAGCAAAGCGTCCCACAAAGGTGCATTCTGGAAAGCTTCAACAGAGCGTCCGCAAAAGCACTCATAGGTGCGCTCATGGTGAGCGTTCCGCCGACAACGGGTCTGGAAACTCATTCCGGTAGTGCGCCCAGAGGGGCACACTCAAGAAGTGCTCAGGCAGGGCGCTCCGCAGCAGAACGCTCAAAAAGACGCACGCTCCGCAGCAGAGTGTCCGTAGGTGCATTCAACTAACTTGACAGGGCGTTTGGCAGAGTGCCCAAGGTGTGCTCAAGGAGAGCGCTCTGCAGCGAAGCGTCCAGAAGGTCGCTCAACACAGCGCTCATAAGTGCGCTTGGAAGGGGGCGTCTAACAATGAGTTTAGATGTGTCCTCCGCGGTGCACTCAGGAGGTGCGCTCAGCAGTGAGTTCCAGACGAGACAGCTAGGTATGTTTCAGCAAAGGCTCATGACGAGTCTAAGGGGTATTTTGGAAAACGCCTAAGTCAGAGGTGCGACAGCGAAGGGTGTTCTTGGGAACACTCCCGGCAGCGAAGAATCAGGAAGGATCCATCGCCGGTGGCAGCGCTTGGCATGAGGGTCGTTTAAGACTTAGAGTCGGCAGCAACAACAACGATGACGGGTGTGCCCAACATCTCGAACGAGTCAACAGCAGTGCGCTCATGGAGAGTGCATGTCGAAAAATGGATGCCCGTTGGAAGGTGTCCAACATTTAGCCAATTTGGCTAAGTCGGAGTGTGACGAGTATGTAGACTTTGGCAAGTCAAGTGGCTTGGCATGGTGGCACAACGAAGGAGTTCGGCAGTGGCGTTGGTTGGGCACAGCGACAGAGTGATGAAGTGAGCTTCAGTAGGTTGCAAGACGTTGTGGCTTGTGGATGGGACTTGGCATGGTCTTAGCGAGCAAGCGGACGTGTGCATGCGACGGTGACAGTTAGATGGTTGGTTTGATTATATCTTGAGCGTAGCTGGTTTTGGCGAGCTCTCGGATGAGTTGCCGATCTATGGCATTGTAACACCCCGGTTTTGACCCCATTTGCATTAAAATGTATATGATGTATATATTGTAATTAATCGTGGTATGGAGCTAAAGGCAAAAGCCCCACCATCGATTTGGTTGTTTTATGTTTCGGCGATTAAAATCGTTGTCGATGGTATATCATGCTATCCGGCACATTAATTATGGCATCATGTAAACATGCATTTCAATTAAAAATACCCACAACCAGTTATGTCAATGCAACCATAATGAAAAGGGCATGATTTTCCTAAGGATAGGGAGGGAAATTATTTAACCCTTGGGGGCCAATGGGGAAAAGCCAAGTGTCAGTTGTTAAACCCATTTAGTTGTCACCCACCCTTTTTACTTACTCACCTTTCCTTGTCTCAATCAGTCAAATACCAAATTAAAAGCCTCTGATGGTAGTTGGCCAGTTATTGTTGGGCAGTGGTGTGTGGCAGGACTGTCAGTCCTTGCCCACACGCACACTCCACCAGCAGATACATTCACCCTCACGTGGGCAGGAGGGGACACACTACCCATTCTTCCATTATTCTTCATTGTTTCCTCACGCAGAGAGCGGAGGGAGCCGTTTTCTGGCATTCACAATTTTCCTGTGTATGTGCCATTCACGTTTTGGTTTGGCTGTTGTGGGTTCTCATTTACGATTTGGGGTTCCTGGACGTTTTCTCCTCACGCGCAGGTTTGGGATTTTCCCTCATGCGGTCACTCAGTCTTCACGCGTGCATACCGCGACTTGGTTCAGTCTTCTTTTTTCGATTTTTCTGTGTGTGCAATTTTCCTTCAATCTGTGGGTCTGTGTATACGTTTCCTTCTCCATGCTGAGAGTCTGTTGTGTCTGATTCCTTTTCCAATTCCGGGTTGTGTCTTTCCCGTTGCCTTAGTGGTGAGGTCGTGGTTGTTGTTTTCCCCATGAGTGTGGGTTGTTGCTGAGTTGTTTTGGCCACGATAAGGCCAAGAACAACTTTGAGATCATTTTGCTTAGTCTGAGCTGTGAATTGCTCGATTTTGCTGTGTGTATGCAGTGGTTGGTCTTTGGACTGTATTGGAGTGGGAATGAAGGCTTGGTCTGCTTGATAAACCTGGTGTGTTCGGGAGCCTCATAGACAGAGCTAGAGGGATGGCTTTCTTCTCCACACCCCCTGAATAGCACTGGAAGGGAAATCAGGGCCTAAGGGACTGTGTAGCAGAGAAGGGATTGATTCCTTGTATTGGGTGGGTGTGGGTGTCCTAGAAGTCAGGCTAGTTCTGGTGCAGGTGTCCTTAGCTCTTCAGTGAGCCCACCAGCTTAGCAGTCAGCTTTTCCCAGCTCCCTGATGGCCTGATAAACCCAATTGTGTTGGCCTGGCTAAGTTGTGTATCTTTGGCTATGTGTGAGCCTGCTTAGTTTCCTTATTCCTTGGGGAATCATGCCCAGCTCGGGGGTGGCAGTGTTGCTAAGAGATTAAGGAGCACACTGGCCTATGGTTGGGTGGAACGTTGTAGCGACATAGCTGGTTGCGGGGAGCTTCATTCAAATATAAGTATTCTTGTCTATTTCATCTCTGCAATTGTATTTACTGTTTAAAGAATTACAATGAACATGCTGAATGCTTGAATATATGGTTTTGCTTCCGCTGAATGGTAATGATGTATCCATGTTTTAGTTTCAAAGCATTTCAGTTTTTTATGTATATGTTCATGGGGCTAGTTGCCCGGATAGATGATGTTATGGTAGCGTCCTCTTCGCCGGTCGGAGGGTCGGGGACGTTACAGTATGGTATCAAAGCACACGTTGCAGCATGGGCCTCAATGGGCCATGAAGAAGTAGTAACAGAGGCAAGGTTCATCTCTGCTGAGCACAAGCTAACAGGAAAATTTCAAAAATTTCTCCAAGTATGGAAAACATCGGATGACTTAGGCTGAAGTCCATCCGATACGTCGGATGACTTAGGCTGAAGTCTATCCAATACATCAGATGACTTAGCTGGAAGCCCATCCGATAGGTCAAAGGACTTAAGCTGAAGCCCATCCGGTAAAGGAAACCATGCCGAGAGAAAACTTCGAAAAATCGTCTAAGCCTAAATTTTTATTTTTTTTTTGCCGAAGCTCTCGGCTGGGAGGAGCCAAAGCTCTCAGCTGGGAGGAGCCAGAGGTCTCGGCCAGATGGAGCCGAGGTGTCGGCAAGGCTCGTCGAAAGGGAGCCGATGGTCTCGGCTGGGGTGAGCCGAGACACAGGCGACAAGGAAACCGGAGAGAAACATTTTGAAAATTTTTCAAAGTGTTAAAATTATCGGAAGATGTTCGTTGAAGCGGAGCTGAGGTGTCGGCAAGGCTCGCCAGAAGGGAGCCGACGCGGCAGTGGAAGGAAGAAGAGAAGAAAAATTTTCGAATTTTTCTAAGTATGGGAAATATCAGAAAATGTTTTTCGATGTCTCTCGGAAGACAGAGGCAGATGGAGCCAAAGCGTCGGAAGGGAAATGAAGATCAACCCGCCGAAGCGTCGGAAAAGAATAGAAGATCAACCCGCCAAAGCTTCGGAAAAGAATAGAAGATCGACCAGCCGATGTGTCGGAAGATAAAGGAAGATCGAGCCGATGCATCGGAAGACAAATAAAGATGGATCCGATAAGGTATCGGAAGACAGATGAAGACTCACCCAATAAGGCGTCCGAAGCGTTGTCAACTAGTGACCCGATACATCGGATGGCTAGTTGGGAAGGGATCCGATCAGACAAAAAAAATCTGAGTTTTCTTTATTATTTTTCAGTGGGATTTTTAGCAGATTTCAACAGTTTTTCAGTGGATTTACAGGGTTGAAAAGGAGAAAAATGGCAGCGATCTTATGCGCTAGATTGCGTGAAAATCAAGTTTTTACAAAAAACAAAAAAAAACGAGGGCGCTACCCTTGACCCCCGTAGTCCCCTTCAGATAGTTGTTCTTGTGAAAAGAAAAGCATGTTTGAAATTGTTAATATGAGGTTTCCCAGTCAAGGTAAGTGATTTATGATTGATATGAATGATATGCAGCTAACAGTTGTGTTACTAACACATTTTGCAGAATCATAGTCACCTTCAAGGGCAGTGTTCCAGGTAGTGCGGTTCGGTAAGGTAAGTTGTGGTTCAGCCATGAGAACCCATGACGGATATGATGCTCAAGATTCCTACGAGCGTGCGCGAGATGCCATGGGAGAAAATGTCTGAGTTGAAAATGATGACATAGAGTTTAATGGAAGGAGATTCCAAGGGACACCGCTAGATATTGCAACCACCATGAGAAGCTTAATAAAAGCACAGGAAGAGTAGCATCAATTGAATGCTGCTATGTTACAGAGTTTGACAGACTTGCAAAGAAAGATAGACTCTGGACAGGGTACAATAAAACCAGAAGGCAGTAAGAGCAGTACCAGGAGAAGAAGAGGGACTTCTAGTAGATCATCTGACTCAGAAGAATCTAGCGGGGATTCAAGCTCTTTTTCTCGCAACGAAAAGAAAAAGAGGCACCATAAGGATCGCTCTCGGGATGAATTTAAGAAGGCTAAACCTCCTACATTTGACGGTGAGGTAAAGACTGGACAAGAGGATGAAGCTTGGCTTCTTGGGATAAAGAAGTACTTCCAAGTTCAGGATTATTCGGGAAACATGAAGGCAAGGGTTGCCATATTCAATCTGAATGGAAGGGCATCCATTTGGTGGGAGCACTTCAAGCAAGTAAAGAGGATCAGTGAAAGGAGACTCAAGTGGAAACAATTCAAGAAGTATTTCAAGCAAAAGTATCTCTCTGACAGGTACTATGATGATAAGATTAAATAATTCCATGAGCTAAGATTGGGACAAGAAACTATGGAAGAGTATGCAAATAAATTCTTGGAGCTATTAGGGTATGGCAGGTACATCAAAGATGAAAAAGTGAAGATCTAGCGTTTCCTGAGTGGATTGCCTCAGTCTTACAAAGACAGAATTGAGTTTTATGAACCTAGAACTCTTGAAGAAGCAATAAGGAAGGCTAAGTATTGCTATGAGCAAAGCAAAGGTAAACCTGATTATCATAAGACATGGAAGGACAAGAAGAATGAGAAGTCTGACCAAAGGAAGAAAGGTTTCAAACCTTCTAACTTCAAGAATCAGCAGAAGCAACCATCCCAAGCTGCGAGTAAGCCAGTTGGAGTGATGGGAGAAAAGCCTAAAGATCCACAACAGAATAGAGGACCACTCCAATGTTGGAAATGTGGAGGACCCCATATGCGCAGGAATTGTCCACTTGAGAATGAGAGTACCAGGCCCACTTATAACATTCAAGAAGCAGAAACAGTGGGTCAAGTAGCAAGGGCAGTCCCTAGGATTTATGCAGCACTGGAGGACCGCCAGGCAGATCACCAGTCAACTGTGGTTGAAATTGCAGGTAAGATTGTTGAGCAATCTGTTTCTATTTTGATTGACCCCAGTTCTACTCACAGTTACATTATCCCTAGAGTAGTGGAGAATTGTTCTTTTAAGAAAGTAAAGCATAGAAAACCTTGGTTGGTTCAGCTAGCCACTGGAACCAAGAGGCAGGTTAGTGAAGTGGTAAAGAAATGTCCATTGGTCATGAATGGATTGGTCACTTGTGTAGATCTAAATGTTCTACCACTTGGTTCCTATGATGTTCTCATTGGAATGGATTGGTTAGAAGCTCACAGGGTAAAGCTTGACTGTTACAATAAGACTTTCGAATGCATGGACGAAGAAGGGAACCCAGTAGTTGTAAGAGGTATTCCAAAGTTGATTTCTGTGAGGCAGGTTTCAGCAATGTAGCTGAAGAAGTTCTGTAGGAAAGGTTGCCAGTTGTATGCAACTCATATTTTGGAGGCAACAGAGGATGAAACTCCTAGGATGGAGGACTTTCATGTGTTGCAGGAATTCAGGGATGTGTTTCCTGATGAGATTCCAGGGCTTCCTCCAAAGAGAGACATTGATTTCACAATTGAACTTGTGTCAAGAGCAGCACCAGTGTCCAAGACACCCTACAGAATGAGTACACCTGAGATGCTAGAATTGAAGATGCAACTGCAAGAGTTGTTGGAGAATAAGTATATCAGGCCGAGTGTGTCTCTTTGGGGAGCACCAGTTCTGTTTGTAAAGAAGAAAGACGGTACACTCAGGTTGTGTATTGATTACAGACAACTGAACAAGGTTACTGTGAAGAATAAATACCCGTTGCCAATCAAATGAGAGGAGCAAAGGTATTTTCCAAGATTGACTTGAGGTCTGGTTACCATCAGGTGAGAATCAAGGATGAAGACATTCGTAAGACAGCCTTCAGAACAAGGTATGGACATTATGAGTTTGTAGTGGTACCATTTGGTTTCACAAATGCACCAGCTACATTTATGTGCCTTATGAACAATGTCTTCAGCAGGTATTTGGACAAATTTGTTCTTGTTTTCCTTGATGACATTCTTATTTATTCTAAGAATGAGGAAGAGCATGAAGAGCATTTGAGATTGACATTGCAATTGCTCAGGGAACATTAGCTGTATGCAAAGCTGAGCAAGTGTGACTTCTATAGAGATAGAATTTAGTATTTGGATCACATTATCTCAGAAGAGGGTATATCTATGGACCCTGAAAAGATTGAAGCCATTATGAATTGGCCTACTCCAAGAAATGTGACAGATGTAAGATCTTTTATGGGACTTGCAGGATACTACCGGACATTCATTGAAGGATTCTCCAAAGTTGCACATGCCATCACTTCTTTGCAAAAGAAGGGGATAAAGTTTGAATGGACATCGAGGTGTGAAGAAAGCTTCCAGCAGTTGAAGAACCTTCTCACCAGTGCACCAGTATTGAAGGTTGCAGACCCAGAGAAAGATTTTGTGGTATGTACTGATGCATGCGGACAAGGGCTTGGAGGAGTCCTTATGCAAGACAACCACATGATATGTTATGAATCAAGAAAGTTGAAGAAACATGAGAAAAACTATGCCACTCATGATCTAGAGCTTGCAGCCATAGTACATGCTCTCAAGATGTGGAGGCATTACTTGATGGGTAGAAGATTTGAGCTAAGAACAAACCATTGTGGTCTGAAATATTTGTTTGATCAGCCTACTCTAAATGCTAGGCAAGCGAGATGGCTGGAGTTTTTATGTGAGTTTGATTTCGAAATCAAGCACATAAAAGGAAAGGAGAATAAGGTAGCTGATGCACTCAGCAGGAAGGTGCAGGAAATGCATGTGGCATCTCTTAGTACTTGCCAATCAGATTTGAGGCAGCAGATTGTTAATCGTACTGCTGGAGATGAAATGTATGTGCATGTTGTTATCCACTTATTTGTACCATAGCTGAATTAACTAAGGAGACGCCATTTTACAAACATGATAAATGTTTGTTTCTAGTGTATCAGATGATCCGCCTTTGTGCCTAGCCAGTGTTGGCTAGTCAGTTTTTGTTTTGAATAATTATGACCATGGCCCCACGGGGTTTGTAATAAAATGTGCTAGTAGGGTGTTTTGAGTGGTTCGGTCTCCTAAGATGTAGAATTTCAACTAAGGTATTCCAGGGAGTTTTTTTCCCTTGACAATTATGCTTTGCCTATAGCCGAGAATAATTGACGAGGTTTTCTCCCGCTTCCTCCAAAGCTGGAATGCCCGATTTTAAATTCTGGGCCGTGGGGGGTTATTAGAGCCCAACTAAGTGTATATAAACCTACTAGGCATTGTTAGAATAGAGCATGGTCATGTCCTAAGTCACTAGGACCATCAAAAAAAATTCCGAAAAAATTTTACCGGACGCATCAAAAATTTTATTTTTTATTTTTTAATTTTTTAATTTTTTAATTTTTCTGAAGTTTTTTAATTAAATTTTTCCATAATTTAAATGAAAAAATTTAAATTGGAATAAGTTAGTCATCCGGAACCCGAATTCAGTGATTGAAGGCTCTAACCTTAAGCCAAAAATCATTCTTGATCAACTAGCCAACCAGATCCAACTTTCAGATCATCATTCAACCACATAACTCATATTTTCTCAAAAAAGTCAGTTTTGGGGAAAATATTGATTAAATATTAAAAATGAATATTTTGGAGAAAATAAAAAGCTCTCCAAAATTAACCAAATTGAATGAAATAAAAGGCTAAATGACATGGCACAGAGCATTTATGATGATTCCAATCAATATCGGTCAGTTTCAAATCAAGTTCGGAATGTAACAGTTGAACTATCAGTCAGAAATTTGCCCTCTTTGGTCAAATCCGTTTTTGGTTGAAGTGTGGGTTATCTATTGGTTGGGTGATCATTACGAGGGAGGATGAGCCACCTCACCCCCCCTCATTACTCCAGCACTCAGTTGCAGCTCAGTTCAACTCCAAATCATCATGCCGAGCTCATTCAATTACTCCGGTGTTACTCTTAGTTTGGTTTTAGGGTTTTAGCTTGCTTTCATTGTATAAATAGAGGCTTCTTTAGTTCTATTGGGGTGGAACTTTTGTGGTAGAGTTACTCTGTAGAAATTGTATCAGGCTTTGCTTTGAATTTTTAATAAGAATTTTGACTTTGGAGGTCTATGAGCTCTTTGCATGTGGTATACATTTCATGGTTGAGGCGACATTGCTTCTAACCCTTTGCTTTTAAATACTTTGAATGAGATCAAATTTTGTTTTGTTAAAGCTCAAGAGGCCCACTGTTGGCACGGTAGGGTAATCATTTGAAGTTCCAAGTTGAGTATTTATGCAAAGTAAATTAGAATCTTGATGAACATGAGTAGTCAGTAATACGTAGTGTTGATCCTGATTTAATTCTCTTAGCATACTTTCATATGATTTGATCTCACTTTGTGTTTAAGTTTTGGTGTTATTATGTTTCACATGTTGAAGAAGGGTGTGAGTTCAGCTACATCTAGCCCAAGCTTCAAGCAACCCCTTTTTGTTTAACACTTTGTGATTGCAGGACCTACACAGATCGTATTCTTCTCTTACAAAAGAAAGTTGAAAACTTCTCTTCCACTCTTGTGTTCCATCCACAAGAACCCCTTCTTCTTTACCCTTTCATTTTTCTTGTTTTGCATTGCTTAAGAAGTAGATCCACTCTTTCATTGTTTACATTTAGATCTATCTTCTTTAGGCTGTATTAGATCTAATATTATTCATTAGATCTAAGAAGAAGTTTGTACTTTCCATGCAAAATTTTCAAAATTTTTCTAAGTACAAAAAAAAAAATTCCAAAAATTTTATTTTTGCATTGTTTTTTCTATCACTTTTTAGTATTGCTAGCTTGCTGATTTTTTACTTTTGTGAAAGGTACAACGTAAGTGCTGGCGAAAAATTAAAGATTCAAAGCTTAAAAGAAGACTCATAATTCCCCTTTCTCAGCTCGATCCGGAAGCCTTCCAAAGATAGGAAAATAGACAAAAAGCATCAAAAGAAAGGCATTGTAAAGAATTAATAAAAGAGCAAGTGGGATTAAAGCTCCCACACCCCACTTCCCCCATTTGGGGGAAGCCTGTATCGCCATTGTCTATATTTCACTTTTTCAATTTACTTTATACCTGCAAAATAAATAAATGGTGAAAGTAGAATAGGGTAGTCAGTTTCAATTCGTAAAAAAAAGCTTAGTTAGATTTGATTTCATTAGTATATTCTTGCTAGTTTCCTCTTATGCAATATGTTCTCATGTTAGATTAGGTTTGACTTCATTTTTGCTTGCATAAAAGTTATCAGAAAAGGAAAAATCTGTTTGATTAATTGCTGATTAGATTATCATCCATGAAAAGTGAAGTAAAATTTCTCTCTGATTATTTACTTGGTTAATGCATTGTTTCTTTACCTTTTCTGATAGAGTTTTGCTTACCCCCTTGCTTTCCCGATTAGGGCCCTAAAAAGCCTGAAAGAGACTCTTGGGTGGTTTAGATCTTTGTGTTTCGTTTAGTTTTAACAAATTAATTAAGTCTCTTGAACTTGCAGTAACACAAGTCAAGAGCACTCTCTATCGGAGAGCATACTTAGAATTGCACATCATTGCATTAGGCATTCTAGATTAGCTTAGTCTCTTGAACCACTATCATAAGACGAGGTCAAGAGTGCTCTCTGTTGAAGAGTCTTAATTAATTAACTTAATAAAATTTGCAACACACACCCCCTAATTAATTAACTTCGTTTTCTCCTTACCGAAGTATGCTCTGACCGACCTCAAAATCGGAGTACCCAGAAATGGCACTGGATCTCTAATCTTGCAAGAAAAACTTAATAAAATTTAAACCCTGCAACCGATGCACCGGCGTTGTAGGGAATTTTCTAAAGTACTTCTTAGTAGAGGCGCTGGAACCCTCGCTATCTAAGCTTCTCAGCTAACTGGTCAATCTTTGCGATACCAGCTTGGGACACTGGACGGGCCCGTCATGTCTTCAACGGATTGAACTTGGAATATTCTCTCGGCTTTTTGACAAATCTTCGTTGACACCCTAATCAAGAGCACTTAAAATTCTTAAAATATACCAAGAGCACTCGCACAACCTAATATTCACTAGTTTGATTTTAAGACTTGTTATTTAATTCTTTGCGCATTTCAGTATTTTGACTCCATAAGGCATTGGTCTTGTAATCTGCATAATTGTTATATTTGGATCAATTGTCTGTGGCATGCTTTAATTTCTATCTGTGAATGCATAATTAATGAAGTCTGGAATCATTACTTATCTTTTAATCTCTTGCTAGCAACGTGGATTGCTTTGATTTATGTGTCAAACTCATAATAAACAAACACCTTTAATCACAATAACTCCTAAACAACACCCATCCGCATCCGTAACCAATTAAAACACTTTAATCACAATGAGCCGTAGAAAACTCTTTGTTAGGAACTACCCCCCTTGGCTTCATTAGGAGTTAGCCTAAACAGAGGAGCTAGGAGTAGGTGACAGTACCTAGCTCTGTGCTTTCCCCCAAGGTCACACCTCTCCCACTTTCCTAAGTGAGGAGACAGCTTTCAAAAGATTTCTGCTGCTGGTGTGCAATCGGCGGACAACACATGTAAAAGACAAATTGCAGCAGCAAAGTCTTGAGAAGAGGTATGAGGGATATAAGTTGGAAGAAGATGGAATTCTTACTTATAAAGGCAGAATGTATATTCCCAATGTAGCAGATATAAGGAGAGTTATTATGGACAAAATCCATCAAGCTCCATATTCTGGTCACCCAGGATATTAGAAGACAATTTCTACAACTAGAAAGCAGTACTTTTGGCTAGGAATGAAAAAGGACATGGCTGAATACATCTCAAGGTGCATGAAAGGTCAGCAGGTAAAGGTTGAGCATCAACACCCTGCAGGTTTGTTGCAGCCTTTGCCAGTACCAGAATGGAAATGGGAAGTTATTTCCATGGATTTTATTACAGGATTGCCAATGACTTGGAGACAACATGATTCCATCATGGTTGTGGTAGACAAGTTGACAAAGGCAGCGCATTTCATACTGGTTAAGTCTATGCATAAGACTGATGACATTGCAAAGATCTTCATGAAAGAGATTTTCAAATTGCATGGATTTCCTAAGGCAATAGTCTCTGACAGAGATGTCAAGTTCACTTCCAATTTTTGGAAGGGATTGTTTGTAGATTTAGGTACAAAGCTGAACTTCAACACTGCCTACCATCCTCAGACTAATGGTCAAACGAAGGGAGTCAACCAAGTGCTTGAAGACATGCTTCGCATGTATGTGATGGATAAACCAACCAAATGGGAAGATTATTTACACTTGATAGAATTTGCTTATAACAATGGACAGCAGGCATCCTTGGGGATGAGTCCGTATGAAGCTCTGTATGGCAGAAGGTGTAGGACACTAGTGACTTGGGATAATCCAGTGAATAGGGTTGTGCTTGGTCCAGAATTGCTCAAGGAGATGGAGCAAGAGGTTGTAAATATCAGACAGAATCTGAAAGCAGCCCAGGACAGACAGAAAAGCTATGCAGATAAACATAGGGTGAACAGAGAGTTCAGTGTAGGGGACCACGTTTACCTCAGAGTGAGGGCAAAGAAGAGTTCCTTGAAGCTTGGAAGTTGTGCCAAGTTGTCACCTAGATATTGTGGGCCGTTTGAAGTGCTTGAAAGAATACGGCCAGTTGCATATAGACTTGCATTGCCTGCTAGCACTAGGGCTCATAATGTTTTTCATGTTTCTTTGCTTAAGAAATATGTACATGATCTTAACCATGTGATAAATTGGGATGTGATTCAGGTGGAACCCAAGGAAGAATTCCAAATCGAGCCAATGCACATCCTCGACAGGAAGGTCACCATGCTCCGGAACCGAGCCTTAGGGCAGGTAAAGATGCAATGGGAGCACTACGGTCCTAAAGAGGCTACGTGGGAGCTAGAGGATGCCATGCGATTGGCACATCCATTTTTGTTCAATTCTGTGGAACACTAAGGCGATACCAGTGTAGCGTTTTGTTCAATTTTGTAAAGCACTGAGGACAGTGCTATTGAAGGGGGAGGGGAATGTAACACCCTGGTTTTGACCCCATTTGCATTAAAATGTATATGATGTATATATTGTAATTAATCGTGGTATGGAGCTAAAGGCAAAAAGCCCCACCATCGATTTGGTTGTTTTATGTTTCGGCGATTAAAATCGTTGTCGATGGTATATCGTGCTATCCGGCACATATTAATTCTGGCATCATGTAAACATGCATTTCAATTAAAAATACCCACAACCAGCTATGTCAATGCAACCATAATGAAAAGGGCATGATTTTCCTAAGGATAGGTAGGGAAATTATTTAACCCTTGGGGGCCAATGGGGAAAAGCCAAGTGTCAATTGTTAAACCCATTTAGCTGTCACCCACCCTTTTTACTTACTCACCTTTCCTTGTCTCAATCAGTCAACTACCTAATTAAAAGCCTCTGATGTTAGTTGGGCAGTTATTGCTGGGCAATGGTGTGTGGCAGGACTGTCAGTCCTTGCCCCAACACACACTCCACCAGCAAACTCATTCACCCTCACATGGGCAGGAGGGGACACACTACCCATTCTTCCATTATTCTTCATTGTTTCCTCACGCAGAGAGCGGAGGGAGTCGTTTTCTGGCATTCACGATTTTCCTGTGTATGTGCCATTCACGTTTTGGTTTGGCTGTTGTGGGTTCTCATTTACGATTTGGGGTTCCTGGACGTTTTCTCCTCACGCGCAGGTTTGGGATTTCCCCCCCGCGGTCACTCAGTCTTCACGCATGCATACCGCGACTGGTTCAGTCTTCTTTTTCCGATTTTGCTGTGTGTGCAATTTTCCTTCAATTTGTGGGTCTATGTATACATTTCCTTCTCCATGCTGAGAGTCTGTTGTGTCTGATTCCTTTTCCAATTTCGGGCTGTGTCTTTCCCGTTGCCTTAGTGGTGAGGTCGTGTCTATTGTTTTCCCCATGAGTGTAGGTTGTTGCTGAGTTGTTTTGGCCACGATAAGGCCAAGAACAACTCTGAGATCGTTTTGCTTAGTCTGAGCTATGAATTGCTCGATTTTGCTGTGTGTATGCAGTGGTTGGTCTTTGGACTATATTGGAGTGGGAATGAAGGCTTGGTCTGCTTGATAAACCTGGTGTGTTCGGGAGCCTCATAAACAGAGCTAGAGGGTTGGCTTTTTTCTCCACACCCCCTGAATAGCACTAGAAGGGAAGTCAAGGCCTGAGGGACTGTGTAGCAGAGAAGGAACTGATTCCTTATGTTGGGTGTGTGTGGGTGTCCTAGAAGTTAGGCTAGTTCTGGTGCAGGTGTCCTTAGCTCTTCAGTGAGCCCACAAGCTTAGCAGTCAGTTTTTCCCAGCTCCCTGATGGCCTGATAAACCCAACTGTGTTGGCTTGGCTAAGTTGTGTATTTTTGGCTATGTGTGAGCCTGCTTACTTTCCTTATTCCTTGGGGAATCATGCCCAGCTCGGGGGTGGCAGTGTTGCTGAGAGATTAAGGAGCACACTGGCTTATGGTTGGGTGGAACGTTGCAGCGACATAGCTGGTTGCGGGGAGCTTCATTCAAAGATAAGTATTCTTGTCTATTTCATCTCTGCAATTGTATTTACTGTTTAATGAATTACAATGAACATGTCGAATGCTTGAATGTATGGTTTTGCTTCCGCTGAATGGTAATGATGTATCCATGTTTTAGTTTCAAAGCATTTCAGTTTTTATGTATATGTTCATGGGGCTAGTTTCCGGGATAGATGATGTTATGGTAGCGTCCTCTTCGCCGGTCGGAGGGTCGGGGACGTTACAGGCATCCTCCGTCGTTGTAACAAATCTTATCATATTTTGGTATTAGGCACCATCAAGTTAAGACGGGACGCCCACATACATTTGTCTCTTGTGTTGTATCTGGCTTATTGTACTGTAGGAGTGCATGTTTGTCAAAATGGCTAAGTATAGACACGAGTGTTAGGAGTTCCGTAGGTTAGGCGTAGTCTGCTGGAGAGCTCCCCGGGTTGGTCATGCCCTCGGGTGGCTTCCAAGTAGTGCCACATGGTCCAATGGAAGGCAAAAAATTGAGCCACATAGTCCCTTTGTGTTTCTCAAGGCTTCCGTTGGAAATATCTAAGCCATGCCACGAAACAAACACAAAGTAATTGCAATCTAAATCGTAAGTCCATGAGGATGCATGTATACATAAAATACTAATGCTCTGGTGTCTTCCTATCGAACAGTAGTATTGCAAAAGCTGGAGGTGGTGGTCACTTGAAGTGTGCAAGACAATAATTGAAGTTGTCTCTAAGCTAAAAAAACTTTGATTTTGATGAGAACAATGGATTGGGGTTGTTGATGATGGTAAACACCCCTTCATTCCCCAACAGATGCAAAGACAAATAAGTTTTAAAAAAAAAATTAAAATCAGCACTTTCATAGGGTCAAAAATTGCGTGCCGATTTTTTCCCCTATTTGCCGATTTTTTTTCTGATTTTTGCCAATTTTTTCAAAATTTCACGATTTTTCAGGCTGATTTTTAATTTCAGGGTTTACATCGCGAAAATCATGATGTTGCCGATTTGTCAGCAATTTTATCAACTATAATATTAATGGCAAGCCATTGATATGAAATAATGAGAAATAATTCCACATAACAATATCAGCCCTCAAAAAAAACTCATGAAAAGAAAAGCTAGCCTGAAGTATCGTCTAGATGAGTACTCTTAAATACAAAAGTTAGAGATATATGCACACTTAGATGAGGCTGTTTGACTCAATTGTTCCACAGGCACATTAAAATCAATTTTACTACATGATCCTCAACAGCTAAATAAAAAAACATTAAGAGTGGAATTGTAAAGAATACCCTCATCAATCTCTTCATTATCCCAACACTTATCAAGATAGTGCATAGCCTTCCTGTATTTTCTTAAGGCCATCTTGTAATTCCCATTCTGCAAAATTAAGAATTGACAGTCAAGTTCAGCTGCTCCAGTAAATCGATAAACAGAAGTATATTGTCAACAAGAGTAGTTGTAGTAAACATTGAACCTCATTTCAAGCATTACATGTGAAAACTTCTGTGAAGGATTGAAATGTTGCAAAGCATAAAATACATAGGGAGGTTCAAGTAAATTAGAACCAACCTAACTCTCATAGAACAAGATACATGATAGCAGGAACAAATCAAAGAGATGTATACCCTAAATAACATTTACCAAGCTATCAATACTGTAGTAACAAACATTTTACATGTTAATCAAACTCGCAATGAGGATCAAAAGCATCATTTTTTCATTTCTTGTAACTATGCTAAAGCTCACAACATAAATCTTGTAAGAGATGCAAAGCTCTAATTATAGACAGAGATGCAAGAAAACATGCTTAAGAATGTGTAAAAAACCTAATCAAAAGTTTCTCAAAACAAATAGCTTAAAAGCACACAACTGTTTTCAAGAAACCAATACACTCATTCTAGGTTTAAAATTGCAAGACATAAAAAAAGGATATGCGAAGTCAGCAAAATCACCTTGAAATGCTCATTTCCAAAACTTTTAGCTGATTCCACTGCATCTATCCACCATGATAGCTCTGCAGGTTTTTCATCAAGATCACCTGGCCAATCTGGGTATTTGTCTCCATCTTTAAAGAAGTTAAGAACACCATCATCTTCACCTTCTGGTATCTCTCCACAGTCTGCAATTATAACATCATTCACAGGACAATCATTGTTGCCAACGGGGGTCTGCTCAACTGCTCTTATAACTCCTCTACCTTTTATTATCTTCCCAAATACTACATGTTTTCCATCCAGACGAGAGGTCCGTGTTGTAGTGATAAAAAACTGTGAGCCATTGGTATTAGGTCCAGAGTTGGCCATTGACAACATTCCTTTTCGTTCATGCTTCAAGATAAAATTTTCATCCTCAAAGTTCAATCCATAAATCGACTCTCCCCCTATACCATTATGAGAAGAAATGTCTCCACCTTGTATCATAAAACATTTCATCACACGATGAAAGGGGACTCCCTAAAATGACAAGAAGAACACTTTATAAGTAACTATAAAGTTAACCGATGAAAGGAAAACTGGTTTGGTTAAATCAAAAAACATAGAAAGACAAATGGATGTCCACCTAGACAATTGAGATCTCCTTAAAGCTGGGGCTTCAACCACAACAGAGTCAGCGAGCCCCAAAATGTCAGGTATCTGTTGGAACGATCTTGGCCAGCAGAGGATCAGCCCAAATATTAAACATGATCCATCAGCAGTTATCTTATAAGGAATTTAAGGTTCAGCTGGGTCTTTTCAAATAACAATACATAATGCATCCGAATTTCTAAATAGTAATTTGCGGGCTTACAATATAGGGAGAATTTTACTCCGTTTTTAGTTTCACTCTAACAGAACTACCTCGCTTGGAATTGTAATTCCAGATGTATGATGAGTATATGGATGTTTACAGCAGAATATCAATTTTTAATTTCCATGACAGGCAACACTGAGACACAAACTAACCACACAATTGTGGGGGATAGTTGAGTAATTGTCAAAACTAAACCTGCACCTATTTACATCTAAATTTGTTTATGAGGTCCAAACTTCTTACAGGTCTTCTGGTATCTATTTCTAGACCAGTGTATTATTTTTCAACCGCAGATATAAATTAGAAATAGACCAAAAACAAAGATCATTTGGGTTTTTCAACAAACAAAGCAATTTTCTACAAAAGATAATGCCAACATATGAAAAGCTTGAATTATTCAAGAAACCCAAATAGTCTACTCTTTTGGAACCCAGACTAGAATTATGTTCACACAAACATTAGAGAGCAGAAACCTTAAAAATCTATCAATTCACCTAAAAAAATTACGAATATAAACACCAAAATCTTAAAAAGTGTCTAATTCTTACAAAAGAATATCCGAGGACTGCCAAAACACATATGGAAATACAGAAAAGTTACTTTGTAATGCAGAGGAGCGCCAGTATGAGGGCCTATTCCTTTCTCTCCTGTACACAGCGCTCTGAAATTCTCAGCAGTCTTAGGCACTATGTCTGCATAGAGTTCCACCACAATCCTCCCCTCCAACTCTCCTCCAATACTTATATCCAAATAGCACCTCATTTCTGAAAACCTGAATATCCTTAAACTCCTTGAACCCACGTATCAAGATGTCATTATATAGCCCTAGGAGTGTCATACTCCACCAAGGTGCCTTGAGTATCAGGCCATGGCACTGTACATCATGAGCGGTCTGTGGTTTGGCCTGGGCGATCATGGGTAGGCTGTGTTTTGTCCTGTTTGGGTGGGCTGACATATAGATGCACAATTACGTGGACAGATCTATCACTATTCAGAGCACCAAAAGGCCATTATTTTTGGATTGGTTGTTGATGAAATGGAAGATAATTCAATATCCCGAAACAGCTAATGAGCTATTTGTTTGTTCTGCATCAAATAATGGATTGCTCATTGCCTCTACTGATTGGTTTGTAGCTGTTAGTGGGTGAATCAATATTCCAAAGGTTGTATTTTTAACCATATCTGGGTGTGATCCATGCTAATTAACTTTTAAGGTGGTGTTTTAAAAAGGAAAATAGTTTTTATTTATTAGTCTTACCTTCAAATGACATGGAAATCTCTACAAAATTATCCGTAACCGAGGTGCTTAAAAGCCATTTCACTGAACTCTAAGAATTTCTGAACAGACTAAAAAAGGACATAAATTAAAACTGAATGTTAATACAAAAGAGAATATGAGAGCTCTGACAATCAGTGGGATCCTAAAGTTTGAAGACCAGAAAGGAGAAGATCCATGGGATAAAAATGGAAAGAATCAGAATATACAGTCCCAATGGGAAAAAACATAAAAAGACTCCTTTTTTCTAAAAGTAATGCGAGAGTTCCACGATTCATTCAGGACATGAAAGTAGAAAATAGAAAAGTGAAGGATGTGAAAGCAAAAGGTACAATCAATAAGATATGATGGTTAGGTACTTATTTTCAAAAAGCAAATAGGGAGGTTACATATAGGAATCTAAATCAATAACTTTCAAAATTGCATCATCGTTTCTAAAGAATGATTTGTATTTAAAAAAATATGATTGGTATATTTTTTTAAATAATAAAATTGTTGTATAAAAGCAACAAAGGAGTGTGGGAATAAGGAAAGAGTTCTTTTAATTAATTATTGAATAAGGAAAGAGTTTTTTTTTAATTATTTATTTTTATTATTTATTAGTTATTTATTGGATTGTTTAATATTTTGAATAGAATGGTATATTTTGTTAATTGAATGTAATTTAAGTGATAGTAAGAAAAAATTGTTATTTTCTTATTTGAGTTCAATCTTGTAACATGTTTATTTAAGTGAGTTGATTGTTCATAAATTATAAGTGATTTATTCATAAATTATTGATAAAACAAAAATAATAATTTTTATTTGAATACACATTCATATTGTAATTATGAAAATTACATTTACATATATGATAATCATAAAAATGTTACTTAGTTGAAAAAACAAATTGGATGAATGACATGATGAGTTGTATGTATAATCCATATATGTTTTTGAATGGCATGTACTATAATAATATTGTTACTCCAAAGGGGTGGTAAGAACAAGAGGATCATAATTGATCACAAAGGAACTAAGGTTCAAGCCTATGCATGAGGTATTAGGGAGACAACCAATAATCAAGCATAAATCTTAGCACTCTATCAAGGTATGCTACTTAGGCAAAAGAAGGACATTGAAAACATCATAGTTATAGGGGATTAATATTGTCATCAATAATATGAGAAACTCCTCAATTTCTTAAACATGTGATGCTCTCCTTGCAAGCCTAGAGTGTGCAATTAATAACCATATATGTTATTTTCACCCGCCAATCCTCCTTTGTCTAAATCTAAAAGTTCTCTCTTTATTTCAAGGTTCTATATAATCGAATTATTACTTTTTAAAGTAATAAAAGAATTGAATGGTAGTAATAATAATAATAATAGATCCTATTGTATTTATAGTTCAATAACTTTAGGGTGGGTTTTAACAAAACTTTCATACCTCTAAGTTCGATGACATCAAAACAAGGACGTTGGTTCTAAAGCAAACTAAGCTACATGTCTTGAAATAGAAAAATTAAGGAAAAAAGGGGAGGACCTTAACATTTAACTACCTCCCATAAAGTTAACTATTATCACGCGCAAGGATGTGCCAAGGAATGCATTCAACACAAGGAGCAATTAGTTTATGATCCCATGCATATTTGAAACATTGTATAAATGGTTAATCCACAACAAATCAAGCATACACTATGGATGTCGTCAAATAACCCTCATACATCCTGCTAATGATAAACACTTGGAGGCATGAAAGAGTAAAACGTGTGAAAGATATCTCGCTCTCTTTGCGATAATACAAGGATATAGGCTCCTCCTAGACATGGAGAACCCATTATTAGAGAGATTTGAGCCCATAATTATAGACATATTGAGCACATAAGGTTACACAAAGTCTAGCAGTGTAGAGGACAACTTGGACTTGGTTCAGGAAGGACCAAAATCCACAGTGGTGATAAGATTCGATACTCTGCAGAGGAAAATGGAGCATCATCACAACAAGTGTGTAATTTGTGAAGCATCTAAACTGAGGCGTGGCCTCTGAAGATGAGAAAGACACATTGAAGAGTTGCAGTAATGCCATGGCCTGCTTGTAAGGAAGTTAGACAAATGGAGGAAGAATTGACAACAATGCCATGAAGAACAAAAACAGTATTAGAATCAACAAATTGAAGAGCTATGTCCCAAATGGAAGCAATAAATATATAGTATTAGAGCAATGAGATAGAAACAAGCAATACTAGTAATAGGTTGGATGACATTAAACAAAAATACAAAGAGATGATAGAAAATAGAAATGTAGAAAATGATGGAAAAAGCAATCATCCAACAAACCCTAAAAAATCATTAAAAGAAATTTCATCTCTCTAAAATATAAGAAACAATAATAACTTATCATAGAAAAATCTCTTACTAAATTTGTCTAATAATAATGTTATTTACATTTTTTCTAATAAAATAGTACAACATACCTACCATTTTAAATAAACTATAAACACTTTTAAATATATATATATAATAAAGATTAAAAACAAAAAAAATCAATTAAAACTCTATATCTACTCAGGTCAGAACATATCTACCATTATCTTTAACAACCCTATATTATTTCACCAAATTTTTTTTTAATACAAAATATTCCATTCTTATCTTAAAGACAAAAAAAATCAATTAAAACTCTAAACCAATAACCAATTTCTCTCCTTAAAAGACCAAACAATCTAACATATAAAATTCAACTCATCATGACATAAAATATCCATAATGTGTGGAAGAGGTTATCCTCGAGCTATGAGCTCGGTAATGGATGTTTTTTAATTTACCTTTTCCCCTCATAAATCCAAACAATTTAACATATAAAAGTCAACTCATCTAAATATAAAACATCCATCTTGTGTAGAAGAGGTTATCCTCGACCTGTGAACTAGGTAATTAATTTTTTTAATTACCTTAAATATGAATGTTTCAATATTTCCTAACTCCTACGTATGATCTCTTTTGTATGGTAAACTAAGTGTGTCATTGTGTTAACTCTATATGCCTTTTTGCTTGATTAGGGTAGGTGTTACCTTTTATTTTAAGTATTCTTTAAGTAAAATATTATATTATTCGAGAATAATATGTATGGTAATGGGAAGTCATTTGGATCATGGCAGCCAAAACAAACTAACTCATATTTAAATTATAATTAAAAGTTGTTTGGCTTATATATTTAGATCAAGGTAGCTAAAATAAACTAACCCATACTTATTATAATTAAAAGTTGTGTGGCTTATATATTTGGATCAAGGTAGCCAAAACAAAGTAACCAATATTTAAATCATAATTAAAAGTTGTTTGTTTTATATAAGCTTAAAGTTTTACAAAATGTATGAGAATTTGCTTGACAACATTTTCAAAAATAGTAGTCTAGACACTATTGACCTATAAACTAATCTAAGAGAAAAAGAGACAGTAGGACAAAAAACCAACATGATGCTTGAGCTTCTAGCTAGTAGAAGAATCATCATGTTTCTCGTCAGAAGGATTGCTTAGGTTTTTGATGCCGTGGGAATGATGATAGGCAAACTAAGCCATTGGGCCTCCATACCTAGGCACTGTGAGCAGATGTCCAATAGAGTTTTTCGCATGTGTGCCAATTGCTCCATGTGGAACTTCAAGTCTGCCATGTTGTTTCACATTTTGAAAACCAAGCAAATGTCCTACTCAATTAAACGGGTGTTGTATGTTCCCCCACACCGAGAGAATACCCAAGCCTGACAAGGAGGAGGAGCTCGAGGAGGGTTTTGTGGCTTCACAAAACCAATTGGACCCGAATGACCGAATTGGTGACCAACCTTCTAATCAAGAAAAGTGACTAATTTGGACGGGTCAATGCAAGGAGTTGTACCTTCCTCTTCCCAAACAACTCAATAGTTCCATGTATTTAGAACCTCTTCCTGCAGTTGAGTAGTTTCAAGTTGGTAAAGCACAAAATGGAGTTGATCTATTTGTAAACTCGGATCCTCAAATTTTACTCTGACCCCTTCCTCGTGAGATCGAATCCACATCTCATCTTTTACTCCCACCTTCTCATCTAGTGACTGAGTCACTATGTCAACCCTCTCTTCTAAAGTATCTTATGCCTCATCATTTCCCTGTGGATTATTCTCGCTATGATCTTGAGCATCAAAAGAGTTTTCCCCTTCTTCCTGATTGGCTCTCCCTCTGTTTAGATCCCATGAACCATGGCGAGGTCTCCATGTTTCTCTGTATCTCGGCATTTTGAAAATTTGAATATGCTAAAACAGTTGCATAAGGGCTTGAAAGAATACATCGGCCTTCAAATTGAACCAAATATATTGGCAATGCTTCCCCAAGAATGCAATAATTGGGATTAAGCACTCGGTCCCATTATTTACTAGAGGATTAATGAAGATATGTACTGCCATGATTGTGAAACTAAGAGAATGATCAGGTCAATTGATGCTCCAAATCCGTTGCAACATCCTTCCCATGATGAAGGTACCACAATTTTGAATGTTAATCTAGATAACAAGACCCTCCTCATTTATTGCCATGCCCCAACAGAATGTGATGCAGTGCTAAGTGGTTAGGCGTCTACATTGGATGTGCTTTGTCATGTCCATAAATTTAATGTGATGGAACCCCACTTTGGGAAGTTTAGGTATTATTTTTAGTTACATTGTGTTTTTCTATTTTTCCATTTGATTAATTGATTAATTCTTAAAGGTTAAATTATGTTTTATTTATTAGGGTTAGTTGTTTCCTTATATACATTCTCTCTACGTTAGTCCATGTCACATGATGGCTTTATGGTATCATTTATAGTTTTTTTATAAGTTAAATTCTATTAATTAAAACAAGAATTACATAGAGTTACTTAGTTGGTCTAGCGCAAGGGAAACTAGACTATCTATAAAACTATAGTTTGTCTTTGTTCACTAGTAGTGATCTACCGAGACTGTTTTCGAAAAACCATGCTATAGATTTCCTCACCTTAATAGTAAAACAAGGATAGCAAAAATAGATGAAAATAAACCTAGCATAACTAGTGATAGAAAATAAACTAGCAGGATAGACGCTACCGAGAAGGATCATCATCTAAAATTGGGATCATCGACACCTCTTGGATCAGAGTAGAAGGCTAAGTTTTAGTAGTTGACTCCTTATCAACAAATTCAAAACCAATGGTTCCCTTAGCTATTAAATTGATTTTGAAATTCAATTATCTCACCCGGTCTTGAAGTTCATCAAGCTGGATCAAAATCTCTTTGCACTCCTCTTTGTTATCTAAGAGTTCCTTCCTCATTATGGTGTTAATCTTCCAAAAGAGACTAATTGTATTCACATATTTGGTTTCCCGCAACCAAGTGTTCCCTACATCCAGGATTCATGAGCCCATATATTACATAATTTCCTCTACTGCTACTTACTCACGTTCCTTCTTAACATACTCCTCTTCTTGGTCATTCTCCCATCGAATTGAGGTTGGAATGCTCTGTCAATACTATACTATTGAACACTTTCTTCCTTTAAGACTCAAGACATTTAGTCAAGGCCATTTCCTCGTATCCCTTTCTTCCTACAACCTTTCCTTTCCCTCACACCCCAATTCCAACCACCGCTACAAGTCGTCCAAATTCCTTTCCATTGTCGTTTATCTTACCCTTCTAATGTTTAAGCCACCCAATTGAGAACCTCATGTTTACTATCAATTTTCCTTACCTCGCCACTAGAAAACCAAATGACCTCAAAATTGAACCTATATTCACTAGCTTGTCACCCCATCACACTACTTAAATCTTTAATGCAGCTTCGTGTCATTCCTTGTTTACCTAAAAGAGTGGTCCACCAAAGCACAGTCCCTGGTTCATTGCCAAGGAATGCCCACTGTCTCAATTCCAAATTTGGAAACAATGTTAAACCTCTCGCGAGTGGCATGTATATGTGCATTCACACTACCACTTGGGTCCTTCAATGTTGCATTGTGACGTGGCTCCCCCTCCTCGATGTGGCATGGGGTTCCCCTCATGGCCCTATCACCTATAGCATGCACCTGAATTGTAACAACTTCTTATTTCTTAAAGGTGAGTCATGTTTAATTTACTCGGATTAGTTGTTTTTCCTTATATATTCTCACCAACCCTTTGCATGGTGTTAACCCATAACTACACGTCACACTTCATTTGTCTATTTCATGTTGATTTATATTAATATCATTAAAATTATATTTTGATTGTTATTATATGCTTTTTTTTTAAATAATATCGGATTATATGCTCTTTATTTCATTTGTATATTCATTAGTTAAATTTGTTTTGTTTCATTTGTCTATTTCATATTGCTTAGTATTAATTTCAGTAAAAAATATTTTTAGATTATTATTACATGCTTTATTTTAAATAATAATTACTAAATACTTTTCATTGCATTTACACATACACGGTTAAAATTTTAGTTATGATTTTATTGAGACTTTTACAATATAGTACTTCATATTTATTTATTATTATTATATAGTAATGTAAATATTTTGTAAATTATTTAACAAAATATATGCATCTTAGTCTATGTTAATATATAACATATTTTATATCAAAATATTGTGTATTAGCTAAACACTTGTGCACTTGCATTAATGAAACCATGCATTTATATTGTGGACTTGCATTAATGAAACCATGCATTTATATTGTGGAGAGAGATTTATACCTTACACTATATAAATTAAATTATGGTGTCACTTGCACCAAATAGATTATACACTTGCAACCATTGCCATTATGAATTGTTAACGATATGCATAGAGAGCGGTTAACTTTGTTCACAAAATACTTGGTTGACATAAGTAAGAGTGTGGCAAGTCTTCTCGTCGACGCTCAATTCGTATAAACAATCTAAAATAGTTTGTTTCTTTTAAAGTTTAGACCATCACCATTTCTCAACATTAACTTTCACATACAATACGATTGTTAAAAATTATATCCTTTTTTTTAAAATGTGGTTCACCATTTGTTAGAGGGCTACTCCACGGAAAATTCCAATACCTGATATTCAAACTGAATCAAGATATGGTCAGCTCATCATTCACAACATTTATTACAAAAGGCTCCACAAGAGCATCATGTCACTTACAAGAGTAGAACCTGGGTGGGGAGGATAACATTCATTCCTCCCAACCACCCAAGCTACATCTATTTGACAAAAAATTATATCCTTAATTTTCACACAGAGTACCATTGTTAAAAAAAATCCTTAACAATAAAGTGTATTGGCCTAACATTAGAAAATATTTATCACGTAAAATAAGTAAACACCATATTGCCATAATGATATTTGGTATCAAATCTAATGATACTACTTATCTATTAAGAAAAACATAGAGAATCTAAGAAGCCAGAAATGATAAACATAAAGAATCTAAGATGGATCACTTTGCTTTAAAAAATCATGTCATTATATTATATTATATTAATAGGGATATTAAATTATAAATATGTTAAAAATTAATTAATATAATAATTATTTTAAAGTTAATATATTAAAAACGTGTATCATAGTTTCTATATGATTTGTAATTGTAAGTTGTACTTTTATGGAAGTGACTCAGAGATATAAACTTAAAACCAAATTCTAAGTATGATTTTTTTCCATTTATATCGGTTTTTGTATTTCATGCATTCAACGATATTTCAAATATGATTGTTTTGATTTATTATGTGTTTATTATGTCATACATCCAATCATATGAATAAAACAAACTATTAACATTCAATAATTTGATATCCATCTATAATGGTAAGTACTAACAATTAATCCTTATATACTGCTAGAGGATAACTATCGTTGTGATTTACACATAAAAAAAATATGACTTGATAACTATTGGCACCTTTTCATAAAAGAAAAGAACATTTGTCTTGTGGTAATAATTGGGAGTATCATCATGGAGGCGAACCCTAGCTCTCTGGCAAAAATGGTGAAACCTTATCACTGTTCAGTGGTGTTTGTAGATCCTTTAAATATCTAAGAAGCAAAAATGGTGGATCCCTACTACAAAAAGATGTGGTGGATGTTTCAATAGTGTTGTGGTTCCCCAAGAGACATCCTAAGAGGCGAGGGATATGAGGTGAAGTAATTTTATGAGGTTTTTGTCTTTGGTAAGGTTTTTATGTTTTGTGTACTTCTATTTAGGCTTATTCTCAAAAGATTCGACGGTCCCATGATCCCCCCATGTGATCTTTAGAATTTTTCACTATGTTTTGGTTGACATTCCCTTTCCCAAGACCCTTGCTCTTTCTTCCATCAAGATCCTTCAATGGTCATTAAATGATGTTTGTTATTCTCAGGTGGTCATCTATTTCCATCTGGCTTTCTTGATAGTCGGTTTATTTCTCGGATATCTGGCTAAGTTTTTCTTTTGGAATGTTCATTCAATGTTGAATGGTGATTATTATCCTTGAAAGGTCACTTATTGTCATATTCCCATCCGTCGGTATTTCATCTCATCCAACAATTCTTATATTCTCTATGCAACCCTCCCTAGTGGCTCTTTCTTGGTTTTTGGGTCATGGTTTTCACCATAGCCATCTGATTTTTTTCCATCAAACAATGTTTGTTATCCCTAAGACGTCATTGTAGGTTATAATATCATTCGTCGATCTTACATCTCATCCAATATATCCTATCCCCTCTGTATGACCTCCCCTGGTGGCCCTTTCTTTGAGATTTTGGGTCCCATTTTCTACACCATCTATTCGATTTACCTATGATCCAATGACCCCTATTCAATTACTGCTTCATTGACTACAAAAATTGTTATCATATTCAGATCATCGAATTTCTCTGTGGATTTGCTTGTCGGTTGGTGATTATGGGTCTGGAAAGGGCTAGAATTTATTCAGAGTTATTATCCCTGTGATTTCTTCGTCCTCCAAGATCATCTATACACCATCTAGCAAAGGACTGAAAAGGAGAATACATCATGTCGAGTTCCTATCGGGATCTAGGCTTTAATTAAATTCACCCTATAACTTTATTCTTTCCAAGGGTGAATTATTTTCAAAAAGCAAAGGGATGCAAAGGATTTTGGTTAGGTGGTTATTTTCAGAAAGCAAAAAAGGAGACTACATCATGTCGAGTTCCTATGGGGATCTAGGCTTTAATTAAATTCGCCCTATAACTTTATTCTTTCTAAGGGTGAATTATTTTCAAAAGGCAAAGGGATGCAAAGGATTTTGGTTAGGTGGATATTTTCAGAAAGCAAAAAAGGAGACTACATCATGTCGTTTTCCTATGGGGATCTAGGCTTTAATTAAATTCACCCTATAACTTTATTCTTTCCAACATAGAGAATGTAAAATGATTTGTGTATCTCAACAAAAAGATGTCAAAATGATTGTACAAATGCAACAAAGGATTTTGGAAGTAGGGAAAGAGTTATTTAATTAATTAATTTTAATTATANAAAAAGAGAGTAAACAAAACTGGTCCATGAGAAAGACCAAAGAACTCCACACAGAGTTTTTATATAAATTCTAAGGCATGGGGTAGTGTATACCCTAATAAACTGCTGACAAAGAAACAGACAAAAAAACATGAAACTATTAAACCTTTAATGATTGCCTGGGTGCTTCATGGGCTGGACAACCGATTCCTCCTCCATGGGGTGCGTTGCTGCTGCTGCTGGAGTTTCGAAAGCCTTACTCCCTTGATTCATGCTTACCAAACGCTGGAGGTCTTCTTGGATTCTGTCCACCTTGCCCGTTATTTCCCTGAGGTTGCTTTCAGTGTCATCGATCCTGGAGTCATGGTTACTTATCTGATATGAAGTGTAGCTGACCACTTCCCCCATACTTTTAACCTCCTGAGTAATTTCCTTGTTGTCCATTATGCCAATGGCCATCATTTCGTACAAACGCCTGATATTTTTCTTCAAATCTACTAACCCAGCATTCTTGTTTGCCTGCGCCATTCTGCCTTGTCTGGGAGAAATTTCTATTCTGGAAAAATTGTTGTGAAGAGCACGAACTGCACCAGCAAACACTTGAGCCTACTTGTCAACAAAGAGACCACCGAGAACCAATTTAAGAGTGTTGAGTTCCTACAGGAGGGAGTCGCAGTCTTTACTATTTCGACAGGAGAGGGAGCCGACTGCGCCTTCTTTCCACCCTGAACAATTGGAACCCAAAATCAAATTGTTACCTGCTATAAAGGACTAGTCGTCAATGGAGAGGCTGAGCCCAGAGCCTAAATTCGAGAACCACAGAGAAACACCAGCTTGTGTAGAGCATAAACAGGTGGAGAAAGCAGCGAGAGCCAACCTTTCCTTTACAAAAACCCTGGTGAGAGGAAGAGTTTCCCACGGGATTTCATCCAAAATGCCCTCGTCGACCCCTGCAATGACATCCAATAGTATTCTTTCCGGAGAAATCACATAACGAACAGAGCCATTGCCGAGAGTAAAATGAGGGTGAGGAAGACTTCGGGGGGAATACATAATGGAGAGGGCGAAAAGACCCAGAGCGTGCGAGGTACAGGAACAATAAAACCAAGGAAGGTGAGCATTAAAACCTACAGGGATCAAGGGATGGTAGGTGCAGAGAACGAGCCACGCGGCGGAAGAGTGAGGAGGGTCAGGACAACGCGTTAAGGCAAGAGATCCTTCGCAAATATCCATAGGATTATGTCCAATGAAGAGTGAGGGGCACGCGGCAGTGAGGTGAGGAGGGGTGGAGTGTTAAGGGTTAGAGCCTTTGTGTGAAACCTTGGATCCTTTACAAAATAAATTAGACCTTTCACATATATCCTTGGAGGTGAGATCGAAATTATGGGGGTCTAAACTTGCATCCCAAGATTTCATTAAGGAATGGGTTTGGGGTGAGGGGTTTGGCCATTTAGGAAAAATTGACCTTGAGGTAAGGAGGCCCCCGTGTTAGCCAAGGCGTCAGTGGCAGTGTTTTTTATGCGAAGGATGTGGAAGAATTCATAGTGCTTGGATAAAAGAGGAGTGATTTTGTCGTGCAGACGACGACACTTTATAGAGCCTGCGGTGTATCCATTAATCATTTTATATATGACGTGTCGAGAATATCCAAAAATCGCGATCCTGGAAAGGTTTTTGTTGGCTAAAATTTCCATTCCCTGAAGGAGAGCCAACCACTTGGCCTCATTATTGGTCCTATAGCCAAGACCCCAAGCGAAGGTTTGTTCAACATGTCCTCTAAGATCCAGAAGGATCCCCCCCGCACTTGCCACCACTGGAAATTTTAATTATATATTAGTAATTTAGTGAATGTTTATTATTTTTTCGGTGAATGATACATTGTGTCAATTGAATGTAGCTTGAATGGTTGTAAAAAAATGTTATTATTCCTATTCGAGTTCAATCTCTTTGTAACATATTTTCTTTTAGTGAATAGATTGTTGATGACCTACATGCAATCTATTAATAAATTATTGATATAGTAAATACAATAATTTTGATCTTAATAGATATTATTATTGTAATCATGAAAATTGTAATTACCTACATGATAATCCTAAAAAAATTACTTAGTTGAAAAAACAAATTGCATAAATGACATGATGAGTTGTATGTAAAATTCATATTTTCTTTCAAATAGCATGTATTGCAATAACATTGTCACCCCAAAGGAGTGGTAGGAGCAACATGGATTATAATTGATCTTGGAGGAACTCAAGTACAAGCCTATGCATGGGGTATTGGGGAGACAACCAATAATCAAACATAAATCTTAGCACTCTATCAAGGTATACTAATCAACTAGGAAATGGGAATTGAAAACATTAAAGTTATAGGGGGCTCTACTATCATCATCAATCATATTAGGAACTCCTAATTTCCTAAAGATGCAATTCCCTACCAACAAGCCTAGAGTGTGCAATTAATACCCAAATATTTCACCAAAATTTCATACTTACAAGTTTTACGACATCAAAAAAAGGAAGTTGGGTCTCAAGTAAATCAAGATATAAGTATTGAAATAGTAAAATTAAGGAAAGAAAGGGGAGGCCTTGCATCTAGTTTCCTCCCATGAAGCTAATTACTATCACACACAAGGATGTGACAAGGAACACCTTCAACACAAGGAGAAATCGGTGTGTGATCCCAAACACATTTGAAACATTGAATAAACAACTAATCTAAAACAAATCAAACCTAGGCCATGGATGTCATTAAAAAACCCTCAAACATCATGGCAGTGATAAACACTTAGAGGTATAAGGGAGTAAAACATGTGGGAGATATATCCCTCTTTGCATGGTGAAACAAGGATACATGCTCCTCCTAGAGATGTAGAACACATTATTAGAGAGATATGAGCCCAAAAATTATAGACAAATTGAGTTCCACGTAAGGTCATATAGAGTCTAGGAGTGTAAAGGACAACTTGGACTTGATTCACAGACAACCAAAATCCACAAGTGGTGAGAAGGCTTGATGCTTTACAGAGGAAAATTGAGCAACATTACAACAACACATGTGCAATTTGTGAAGCATTTGAGATAATACATAACCTCCAGAGAAGTGCAAGGAACACAAAAGAGTTGTAGTAATGCCATGGCCTACTTGTAAGGAAGTTAGAAAAAATAGATGAAGAATTGGTATCAAGGCCATGAAAAAGAGAAGCGGTATTGAAATCAACAAATCGATGAACTTAAGTCCCAAATGGAAACAATAAAGATAAAGTATTAGGGGATTGATATAGTAGTAAGCAATACTAGTAACATGCTAGATGACATTAAAGAAAAATACAAGGAGATGATGGAAAAAATGGAACAAATGGAGCAATGTCAAAAACCAACAAAAGAATCCTTGGATAAGGTGGTCTCTAGATTGAAGGCTCATATGACGACATGTCCCAAGGAGATGAGAGGATAAACAACACATGATCATCCTCACATTGAAAGGAACACCACCTTGTCATATGGTAATCAATGAATAATGCTTCTTGTATGCTCTCAGCTCCAGTGAATCATGAGATCCATCAGCTTTGTAGTTAGTCTATAAATGAAATTATGGAATTAGCTCAGCACTATGGTGAAAATGACAACTGTGATTATGGTTTATACATGTTTGTCTCCATGAACAGGACCGATATCAATCCAATTACCAGTACATATGAAGTTACTACTATGAGATACGCCAAATTCAATCACCCAAGCATCTAATTTTGGCATCATGTAGGCATGTGGGCAGCAACTCCAGGGAAATTGATAGTCAAGTAAGTAGGAATGGGTTCAGTTACTAGTTTTCCTTCTATGGTGTCTATGTCCAAACCTTCCTCTTGATCCTTCCATCTGGTCTCCAAGATGCTTGTCAACTTATCTCTCTTGTGTTATGTTAACAAGAGGTGGTATCATATTCCCCTCCTTGAGGGCGCATATTCATCTTCCACTCCCACCCCCTTTTTAATCTAGTCCTCCCTCGGTATGCCTAGAGTGCCCCTCTCCCATGACCCTCGAAAGGGAAATGTCGTTGTCACTGTTAGTAGCATTAATCTTGAAATTAAAGGCAATCAATCTCAATACTTCTACCTCACTCCAACCCACATTCAAAGGAAAATTGAGGAACTTGAGGAGGCTACTCATTTAGAACAAGAGTGCACTATGGATGAGGAAATTCAAGAAAGCATAAAGGCCTATGTTCAAGACTGAGGAAGCACAAGAGTTAGAGATACTAAGTATTTCAAGGCAACAACACTCAAGTGGCAAATTAAATATCTTCTAAGTAAGGCTATCTTGGATACTCAAGAAGAAAGAAATGGTTTAATCCTAATGGTGGAGGAAATTATTGATCAGAAAAGAAAGCTACAAGCTCAGAACAAAAGACTAGATAGGAAGTTGAATAGTCTCTATAGAGCTACAATAGACATGGACTTTCCTCTTGAAGACTACTTTAACACTCAAGTGAGCCAACATCCTGCAAATCCAACTCTAGAAGATGATGCAAAGAATCAAAGATAGGTTTTTAAAGTTAGTTGTTTGAAATATATGTCAATATTGGCATCATGCATAACTATTATTATGTTAATAGTATATGTTTAAATCCTCTTCGAAATACTAGTATGATAGATAGAGTTGCAACCATAAACTTGTGTTCAATATCTAGGTCAAGTATCCTTCGGTCATGTCAAAACTCTGATCTTTTGAATGTGTGTGTGTGTGCGCGCGTGTGTGTTTATGTATGTCAATATAAATTATAATAACTTACAACAAATAGAAACCAATAAAATAAATGACTTCCTCGTAGTCTCCCCCTAATCATTTAACATGAAATTAGAACCTATAAATCTAGAAACCCATGGAAAAAGTAAGGATCCAACAAATCCCCAAAAATAAAAAAAATCAGTAAGAGAACGCTCAATTCTCCAATATAGGAGGAACAACAATAACTCGTCATGGAAAGGTCCTTTGCGAAAATGGTCTTGCAATAATGCTATGTAAATTCCTTTTCTTCTAGTAAAACACTTTGTAAAATAACATACATACCTTTTAAATATAATAAAAACAACTTTAGAAAAATATATTTAAAAAGAGATAATAAAAAAGTCTTACATAAACAATCAAACACATCTACACCCATTTTTTACTAAAACACTATAAAATTCAACCATAATTTCTTTTCAATACAAAATATCCATTATTATTTTAAAATATATAAAACAAAACCAAACAAAACTTAAAACATCAATACCCCAATTTCAAGCAAAACTATTCAACTCGTTATAAATATCCAAACACTCAAATCTATTAAAATTCAAGTCATCATAATATAAAATATACATATTATGTAGAAAAAGATATCCTAAAATTGCGAACTAGGTAATAGAATTTGTATTTACAATTATCATGAAGATTGTGCTTGGGTGGTTGGGAGGAATGAATGTTACCCTCCCCACCCAAGTTCTATTTTTGTAAGTGACATGATGCTCTTGTGGAGCCCTTTGTAGTAAATGTGTGAATGTTTGGGATTTTCCATGGAGTAGCCCTCTAACAAATGGTGAACCACACTTTAATAAAACTCTCAACAAGATTGCCTTCATATGAATGTTTCTATATTTCCTAATATGGGATATGTTGTAATGTTCATAGCTAACAAAATAATAATAAATTTTATACCCAACATGTCTACCTACACAAAATTAGCCACATTTAGGATGGCCTTACACATGGTTTTAAAACCATGTATGAGGTAGATGTTTTGAATACTAATATACTTTAATTTATTCAATAAGTGAGAACCATATTAACATTATCCTAGATCTCACTTGAAATTATATTTAGGATAGTATTAAAATGTATGTAGTCTTTAGGTTTAAAACAATTTTATGTTTTTATTTAGGATAGTATTGCAAGGTTTTAAATAAGGGTTTTTAAGTTATGAGATTATGAAATATAACTATTAAAATATGGTTGTTTAATAGTTTTTTTTTTACAAAAACGGTTAAAATTATTATTAAAGACTGGCAAATGGGCTACCATGACCTTTACAAAGCAAATTCAGATTCATTGTATTGGTCTTCCTTTCCAGCTTAGTTCCTTTACTAATTATGATCTTGATTATCTCCTGAATCTTTGCTTTATGGGATCGCACAAAGAGAGTTGCCTTCATTGACTATTAGCTGACTTTTATTCATAAGAGCACCTCGGTTGGCTTCAGCGTCCGCGAGGCTATTTAGATTCCTTAGCACATGCTGAATCTTATAAGTTCTGAAGAGAGAGAGAGAAGGAGGAGGACTTTCCTGAAGATTTGGGCAAGATACATATTCGAGGGCTTCTTCTTGGTGTGAACAGCTTTAATTATCAGCCTGGAATCACCGAAAATATTAATCTTTTGGATGTTCAGATTTCTTGCCTGGATTAGGCCCTGCCATAATGCCAGGATTTCAGCTTGATTGTTGGAAGCTTGTCCTAGGCCCCAAGCATAGGACAAATGGATTTTGCCAGAAGGTTAAAAAATAATACCGCCTCCTCCAGCTTGCCCGGGGTTCCCTTTCGAGGCCCCGTCGAAGAAGAGACACCATTCATTTAGCACTGATCTCCACTTGATGAAATCCATTTCAGCCAGTCTAATTTCCCAGCTGGCCTTGTGTGGCGAGTTCATGGCTTCATTTCTGTTTTGAGATGGCTGGAACTCCTTAAACCATTGCTCTTCTTCGCTGGAGAGAGGGGTCGTGTTGCTTTTGGGAGCCTTAATTTTTAACGCTTCAGACAGCATGACCCGGGCTTTGACGGCAATTTGAGCTGGGAATCTACTTTCATCCTTGAATATTCTGTTATTTCGCTCCAACCAAATTTTCCAATATAAAAACTTGGGGATCCACATCCATGTGATTTTAATTGATTTTTTATTGCTCAGGCCATGAGGATAAAGGTGAAGCCAGCTTGCCATCTCCACGACTGAGCTGGGAAGAGTGATATCGAAGGGGCCAAGCATAATTCTCCATACCTCTTGAGAGAAATCGCAGCCTATAAACAGATGATCAGCGTTTTCTTCAGCAATTTTACATAGTGGGCAGCGAGAAGGCCCAGCCCAGCCTTTCTTCTTAAGATTGTCAGAGGTGAGAATACTGTTATGATATAACTGCCAGGTGAAGAGATCGATTTTTGGAATGGAAGGATATTTCCAAAGAACTTCCCACAGGCCAGGATTGGGTGGAGCCCAAGGATGTTCCAGAATAGCATTATAACCAGCAGAAGCAGTGTATTTACCTGTGCCAGAGCCCCAGCCCCGTTTGTCAATCGATCTGGCAGTGGAAGGCGATTTCCCTTGCAGAATGTCCAACAGCAACAGCGCTTCCTCCTTCCGCTCGTCCGGGTAATCTCCAAGCTGCCAGCTTACCCAGGATTCGTTATCATCATTTCCCCATGATGAGATTTCCCACAGCGTGTTGCAATTCTTGTCAGTGAGCCAGGCTCGAATATTCCTTAGCTCATTCAGGCAATTGAGGGGTTGATCTCCTAGTATAGAATCATCCCAGATTTTTATGTTTGCTCCATTCCCAGGGATCCAAGTGAGCTTGGCAGTGAAGAAGGGCAGAGCTTTTTTGTAGAGCAGGAATATTGGAGAGCCAGTCTGCCTTTTAGGAGGCTTTTCTAGGCACCTTTTCCTGTTTCCAGTGAAATATTTTTTCCGGAGGATCTGCTTGCTCCAAGTAGTCTTGCCAGAAACCATTTTCCAGAGGATTTTGCCACCCATGGCTAGATTTTGGGTGGCTACATCTCTGATTTGAAGGCCCCCCTCTAGCTTTGGCTTTTTTATTTTGTCCCAGCTAACAAGATGCAGTTTCTTTTCGTTATTATGTCCCCCCTCCCAGAGGAATCGCTGGAACAGCTCTTCCATCTTGTTCGTAATGGTTTTAGGAGCTAACAGAACTGAGCACTGGTAAATAGGAAGGCTGGTAAGGACAGAATTAATCAAAATAATTTTTCCTGCCTTGTTGATCCAGGAGGCTCCCCAAGCCTGGATTTTATTTTTGAGCTTGTCCAACAGGGGCAGCCAATGAACAACTTTGGGAGAGGCTTTGAAGATAGGGATGCCCGGATAGGTGAAGGTGTCCCAATATGAGATGCCTTCCATGTCAAGGATTCGAGAGATGTTCAGCATTTCAAGAGGGGAGCAGTTCCAGCCATATATCTTACTCTTGTGGAGGTTAATTTCACTGCCAGAGCTGTTCATGTAGCAATCTAGTTCTGACTTGAAGTTCCTGGTTGTTCTGGTATTGGCCATCCCAATAGCAGAGTGTCATCAACGAACTGGGTGTGGTTTACATCCTTGACCTTGGGAGCTATTCTTATGCCTGAGAGAGCTCTGTCTTGGAGGCTTTTATTCAGCTGGAAACTTAGGACAGAAGCCTGAATGACAAAGAGAACAGGAGAGAGAGGGCAGCCTTGCCTTAAGCCTCTTGAGGCTTGGAAGAACTTGGTAGGCTGGCCATTCATTAGCGGAGCTATCCAGGGAACTGAAATGCAGGCTTTAACCCACTGAATAAAATTCTGATTGAACCCAAAATTTCTCATGGCAGCAAAGAGGAAGTCATGCTTGACACGATCGAAAGCGCTGGCTAAGTCCAGCTTGACTACCATTCCTTTCTCTTTATTCCTGTAACTTGAATGAATGGCTTCCTGGACTAAGATTATATTGTCCAGAATCTGCCTGCCTCTAACAAACCCTCCTTGGTTTTCCGGAATCAACTTTGGCAGAATTTTTTTGAGTCTATTGGCCATTATTTTAGTGGTGATTTTGTAACCAATGTTGCAAAGGGAGATTGGCCGGAACCTATTGAAGTTCCTGGCCCCTTTTTCTTTTGGGATGAGAGCCAGGAAAGAAGAATTTTTGCTGCCTCCCAGTTTGGAGCAGCTCTGCGTCTTCTTGATCATTCTGTACAAATCCCTTTTAATGATGTCCCAGCATGAGACATAGAACCGGGCGGTGAATCCATCCGGCCCGAGAGCTTTGTCCGGGTCCATGTTGAAGAGGGATTTTTTGATTTCTCGAATACTCACAGGATAGTTCAGCAGCTGGTTGTCCTCTTCACTTATCGGCTTTGGGATCACTGAGAGGGGGAAGGAGTTCGGATCCACCGGGGCCAGGTCTGGGGCAGAGTACAGATTATGGAAAAAGGAGTGGGCAGCTTCCTTAATGCCGTTGGTGTCCTTTATTATTTGGTCTTGAATCTGAATTTCATTGATGGAGTTGAAGATTTTCCGAGCTTGGGCCTGCTTGGGAAAAAAAGTGGTATTTTTATCTCCAGCTTTGAGCCAGAGCGTTCTTGATTTGACTCTCCAGTAAGTTTCCTCCTCTCTGCACGCTTTTTGGTACTTCCTTTGGAGATCAGCTTCCTTGTTGAGCAAGGCAGGGGTAATAGCGGACTCTTCCATGGCCAGTTGGTGCCTTTCCAGGGCCTTCTCCATTCTTTTCCTTTCATCTGTAGGCGATCTTAGGCTTCTAGCCCAAGATTTCAGATCAGCCTTGAGCCTTCTTAGTTTGCCTTCCCACACAAAGAAGGGAGATCCATGAATCGGTTCATTCCAAGTATTGTACACTATGTCAAGGAAGCCTTCCTAATCTACCCATAAAGGGCTGAACCGGAAGGGGATGGGGCCTAACTGAGCTTCAGCGGAGAGGGTGAGCGAGATTGGTTTATGATCGGAGGTGTAGTGCGCATGGATCTTGGAGGAAGCCATGAGGCCAAGGGTGAGGAAGGAGGAGTGAATAAGGAACCGGTCTAGACGGGCCGCAATGTGGCCAGGCCCGAATCTTTTATTGGACCAGGTGAACTTTCCTCTAACAGGGGTAATGTCTACTAGATCCCAATCCAGCATCAAGTCTTCCACCCACTCTCTGGCAGGGTCCCGGACTATTGATCCCCCTTTTTTTTCTGCTAGGGCAACGGTTACATTTAAGTCTCCAGCAATAACTAGATTCTCAGGGTTATGCTGGTTCAGAAAGATAGCCAACGAGTCCTAGCACTCTTTTTTTTCCACCAAAGAGACAGGAACATACAGGTTAAAGATACTTACAAAGTGACCAGAGTCTTTGTGGTGCAGCTTGGTGAAAAGCCAATGTGTGGTGCCATCATCTTCGACAAGATCAAGCTTTGCCGAGTCCCAGAAAGTTGCCAAGCCTCCCAAAGCCCCTCTAGCGCTCACAGCCCTACCTGGGCCTTTTTTCCAAAACGAATTCCTAGCTCGGAGGGGAGCTTCTTCCTCCATTTTCGTCTCCTGGATAAGGAGGACTTCCGGCCTCAATACTCTAACTAAGTCCCTTATAGCTTCTTCTTTTAGAGGGGTGCCTAGTCCTCTGCAGTTCCAGGAGACATACTGCATTATTTACCTGTTTGAGAGGGATGACCCCCTTTCGGGGTTTTCCCAATCTTCAACCCTGATCTGGTATTCATCATTTCTGGGATAGTGTGCTGTGAGCCTTGAACTACATCCTTGTAGGACTGCTCTTCTCTTCTTTTCTTCTCAGGCTTTCGTCCCCGCTTTGGCTGATTTGGAGAGACTGACGGGCTGCTTACTTCAGTGTCCCCTTCCTCAGAGGAGTCAGCTCCTGTTTCCGAACTCAGGCTGGTGTGTTCCTTTGGCAGACTGGAGGCAGATCGGTGGAGGGCAGAAGCGCTTGGGCTTTGAGATCCCTGAGCTTCGCCAGCTTTTGAACCAGGGTTTAGGGCCTCACCATGGATTTCCTGAGGGATGGGCGCTGGATTGCCTTCCTTTGGTGGATCTTGATTCGTTTTCTCCTTGTTTTTGTTGTTGCTGAAGGTTTTCCCTTTCTTCACTTTCTGCCATCCTTCTGCATCTTCTTTTTCAGCAGCCAGCTTGGGGCAGTATCTTTGGAAATGGCCGTGTTCTTGGCAATTCCTGCACTTGAAGGGCAAGTGTTCGTAGACCAATTTCTGGTAGTGAGTCCAGGATCCTACTGTTAGTTTTACTGCCTCAGGTAGACCGGCTTCAAGATCCACTTCAACACAGATTCTAGCGCAGGAGTATTGACCTTTGTTATCTGCTTTGTCAATGAATTGGCCGATTCCGTTCCCTATTCTCTTCAGGGTGTCAAAGTCCCAGCAGTGCATTGGGAGATTTGGGGAGCCTGACCCACACTGGCACCTCTTTGGGGAGGTCGATCGCGGGATCGAAGTCTGGTGTCCATTTATTCAGGTAAAGGCCCTGCGTGCCCATGAAATAGGGGTCGTTCCTGAAAACTAGATCCTAGTCTTCTTCTAAGATGAATTCAAACACAAAAAAACCTCGGCCGACGGGGTAGCAGGTAACGCCTTGTTTCAGATTGGGTTTCAAATTCCGCTGAATCCAGTCATCTGTGGTCTTGGCAGACGGCCATAGACCCATGAACTGGCCCACTAGGCCTCTCTTAGCCAGAGCCAAGGCTGTTTTCATCGGTTTTTCTTCAGGGAGAGCTATTTCCGGGATTTCTTCTAGCTTCTTGATGAACTTTGGAATGGCCCGGGGAGAGATCTTTTTTCCTCTGCTCTGGAGGAGCCTTCTGAAGGCATCTTCATCCGAGATCGAAGGGGGGGGGGCGTCCTCCCCTCCCCCAGGCGCCGCCATGCAGAAATCTGCTCGCTACCACGCAACCCTAGCGCGCTGCTCCTCCTCTCGCTCTCCAGCGCGCGCTCAAAAAAAATAAAATAAAAAAATAAAAAATAAAATAAAAAATAAAATTAAAAAAATAATAAAATAATAAAATAATAAAAAATAATAAAAAATAATAAAAAAATAAAAATAAAAAAATAAATATGGTTGTTTAATAGTTACTCATTTATAATAATAAAAAATATTTAAAGAAATGCATATCAATAAGTTTTTTTCAATTATATTTTAAATATAGTTTTAAAATATAATTGAAGATATATTCATTATATGAAATAGTATGATATTATAATGTTTTAATAGATATAATGTTTTGATAATTTGAATAGTAAAAATGTTTTTAAAAAATAAGGTTTTTAAAATATAATTGAAAATATAATCTATTTATGGAATAGTATAATATTATAATGTTTTAAGAAATTTAATGTTTTAATAATTTAAATAATAATAATAAAAATTTAAATCACATTTTTTCCAAATATGTTTTAAATATTCTTTTTAATTATAATTGTAAATATAGTCAAATTGAAAGATATTGAATTTATGTAAGTGAATTTCATTAGCATTTCATTAACTTGCACAATGAGTTTTTTCTTTGCATAGGGTTTCACTGTATGGTGTATTAATATTAATGCATAAATTAGTAGCTACATTGATTGGTTCTAATGGTGTATTAATAAGTGGAGAGGTTTGCACCTACAGAGTTTGATCCCTCTCTGTGCTTGATAAAGCCTAGGATTTGGATCTACACTGGTTGTCTGTTACTTTATATGAGTTTATTATTTACCTTCGTATGAATATTTATGCAGATAAACATTTTTCTATATGAGGTTTGGCTCTAAAACACTGTAACAGCTGTCATCCCTCCACCCAAACATGTGCTGCCGGGTGTTTCCATTTGTGTACCAATTGTTTGCTTCCGCGTGTCCTGGTCTCTGCCCACTGCCCACCAACTGGTTCAATCAGTTTCTCCATGTGTTTATTCCGTGACGCTGAGTGTCTTGGATAACAAAATTGACTTCTGAATCTGCGCACAATGGTCTGAATAACCCATTCAGGCACCGCGCATTCATCTTCCTTATAAATTGGCGTATGTATTTCATTGCAATGCAGGTTGTCTCCTACATAAGTTTCTTCAAATTTCCTTACATGCTTTTAACAGTCTTGTTACATATTTTCTGCTTTTAACAGTCTTGTTCTGTATATATTGTTCTTTTTAACAGTCTTGTTACATATTTTCTGCTTTTAACAGTCTTGTTCTGTATATATTGTTCTTTTTAACAGTCTTGTTACATATTTTCTGCTTTTAACAGTCTTGTTCTGTAGGTAATGTAAGGAGAAGATAGCATCGAGCCCTGTTTTAAGAACATTTTTTTCCTATATTTGTTTTTATCGATGATATTTGATGAAGCAAAATGTAGCCAAAGAAAACAGGAAATGGTCTTTTCTGAAGGCATCTTACAAGTTAAAAATGTAAATAAAAAGATAACAGAGCCTTTTGGATATTATTTTGATATCCTCTGTTATGGTTAGTAACGTATATGATGTTTACTCTGCTGGAAGATGCATGCTCTGTCGGGTAATGTAAGGTGATTTCAAAATAAAGGTATTTCGACGTAATAAGCTGGTAACCTTAAATAAGGAACTATCTTCAGTGCATAAATTATAATTACATTTAAAATTTAAGAAGGAAATAGAAACCATTCGTAAATTTTGTTGGAAGGTCATAAGGTTATTAGTAGTATATTTATTGGATTATATGACCATTAGTGACTTTTGTTCGAAGGTCATAAGGTGATTAGTTGTGCATTTGTTGGATTGTGTGTATGTATCGGAATTAGTGCAACTCTTGCTCATAGTCACCTTATGGATCCAAAACATAGATAGGTAAGCTAACATTATAATAGAAGGAATTTTCTTTTAATTAATTTGATATTTTTTTAAATATGATTAGTGTTTTATCGTGAATCAATCAAGTTTCATGTATGATGGGCAGCTCAGGCTTGGAATTTGGAATTTCGATTTTCCTGTGTTTGTCAATAAATATTTTATGACAGTTTTAATTTTTTTATGTCCATTATTTTAGGTTTTAGGTAATTTTAGTTAGTGTCAATTTTTTTTGTAACCTGTCATCAGCAACTAGAAATTACAACAAATGCAGAGCAACCTGACATAATATACAAAACACAACACAACATTTAAATATACAAAACACAACACATTATAACAATATTTTTTTGAACGAGCAACACATGAGCAGGTCAAGACTCAACACAATGGGAAAGGGTAATTACGAGCAATGCAGGAGCTGGCCCAGCACAATGGCCAAGGGTAACTAACTAGGATAGAGTAGGAATCACAGGTATTAATATTTTAGACAGACTGCCTAAATTCATAAAAGTCAAATATGCATTTTAAATATTTTCTTAAATGTCAATGTTGACGTTTTCATCTTAAACTTAAGTGTCAACTACGTACAAAAATGAAAAAAACGTTCTACGACTGGTCAAATTCTAGGCCTGGATGGGCTTATGTGTTTAAAGTATTTAAACTAAATCAATCCAACTTATTAAAAATTATGAATAGGCTTATTATTAAACTTGTTTAAAGATTTGCGTAATTCAATCCAAATTACTAAATATTATGAATGACATATTTGTTTAAACTATTTGCGTAATTCAATCCAAATTACGAAAGTTTTTACCATAGTTCCAAATCAACCATAACTTTGACTACTATCACTTTTCTTGAAAGAAAAATGTGAGTGTATATGTAAAAATGTGATCTTTTAATTACGTTCTTGCATTGGTTAATATCGAGGTTAATTGTTATTTGCATTTTTTAGATGAGTGGATTTTTTTTCCATGAATACGTGAGTGAATTATTTTAGATTTCTATATTCAATGAGAAATGTCTTTTAGAAAATAAAATAAAATAATTATATATATTCATTAGTAATAACATATACAAAAGATATTGATGTTTTGCAATATAAATGTTAATGTTATTTACTCTTTTTTAAAGATAAATAAAGTTTATTAAATAAATAAAGAAAACTGTATTAATTATTTTTTAGAATGTCAATTTAATATTTGAACATAGTAAAAAATAAAATATTATAATGTAAATTATTAAAATATAATAAATTTAAAATTTGATAAGATTAGGTTTTATGTTATTAAGAAAAAGATAAATTAAAAGAACATTATAGTCATTTTCAATCTTGTTTATATCATAATTTCACAATTTAGTTTAATTTAAAATATTATTTAATAAATCTAACTACCTATTTTACTATAAAATTTATCGACTTTGAGTATAAATTTAACATTACTTATTTTATTTTTTACTTAAATATATGAAAGATATTTTTCATTAATAAAACTAAGATTTAAAATTTATTATAATATTTCAATTTTAATAAAATTTCTATATTAAGGCATGGCCAATGATGCTATATGATCGTGAATGAAATAAGGAGCTTTCATATGTTTGAAAATTGGAGTGGCAACAAATAACCAAGTTGAAATTCAAGCATTATGGAAGGGATTTTTAATAGTAAGTCGAAAATGAATAAGAACGCTCACATTCATAGTCAACTCAATGATCATTCTTAGATAATTATGAGAGAAGCACCCCCCAAGTGATACACATATCAAGAGAAGCATGTAGCGAATCCAGAGCATTATTCATACCTTTTAGCAGGTGCAGGGCTTCCATGCGTGGAGGAAACTAACCAAAAAGAGGAATCACATTGGATCAAAGGAAATACATTAAAAATGAGGGGAATATTGTTTATACCTCCATCCCCTAAGTTTAAGACCCACATTATTACATCTCCTTTCTTCATGAATCTGTGTCATAAGAAATTGCATTTAAGGATTCATGGCACACTTCCCTCGCGTCCCTCTACCTCTTCACATCACCTAACAATTATTTTGGTGAATGGATGTTCTACTAATCATTCCCTTCTCAAGTGGTGTATTTCTGCATATTGGTCGAGGTGATGCTTCATCTATAGGTCGCAACTGTTTGAGTTCTATCCATGTGATTCCTAAGCTCCCTACTTTGGTGGTGAAGAACCTTGTTACGAGCGTTTTCAACCTATCCGAGAAGCATAACTCAAGAGGCTCATCTACATAATGGATTCAAGTTTAGGTTTTGAGTTTGGTTTATTATTTAAAAAGTCTGTTATATCATATACTAAGGTCACTTCAGAATTTGATCCAATGTCTGCAGTTAATCCGCCTTTCTTAAATGAATCCATATGATCAACACTACTCATCTCATCAACAAACTCGATTTTATTTTTTGTTTGCACCTTCCACCCAATTTCATCTTCCAGGGACTCTATAACCTCGTTCAACCTCATCTCGCTCTCCAGCTCATACACAACATCTATTGTTCTTGAATAGTGTTGTTATCTTCCAAATTATTGATCTCATCAAGAAAGGCCACTAGATCACTGTCTTCATGCGCCAACGTTAATATGCAATTAGTTCGTTTCAAGTCTGGAAAATCCAATTTGGATGCTACGTTAGTGTATTCCTGGTTTGTGGATCTTTTTCAAAATTCATCATACCTAACAAACAATCCATTATATAACAACAACAAAAATACTGAGCAAGATCCCACTATGACTTCCTCAAAACAAATTATGTCTTTCTTTGAATCAAATTGACATATGTAGAGAGTACCATAAAAAATGGTTCCACCCTGGAAAAACACCCATCCCCATATACAAGATTGACTTTGATTGCATCCACTTACACATTCACCAAATATATAAGACAAACTGGATAGACTTCAATCTCATGTCATCAACAAATTTATGCTATAACAATGTATGAATCAATTCTGAATTGAATTTCAAGTACAAAAATGCCAGGGCTTCACCACCATTGTCTCGTGTTCAACGCAATTACAACAAATTCCTGTAGTGGACTAGAGGCATTGAAAAACCATGACAATGAGACTATATCCTTATGCTACAATAGGAATGGATGAGGACAAAGTACAATAAATGTTAAAAGTCCTATGATTGCACGCCATACAAATAATGCATGCATTCATTTCCTTCGGGACTTGAGAGATTATGTTTAGTATTTCATTGAAATTAATCCATGTATACTTTATTCACTCATAATGAAAAGGATCTGTTGATTTTTCCTTTGAGTTCATCGATCCCTTCAATTTCTTTTTGCAAACATAAAGATGATATTTGGGCACATTCATAGGAACTTGTCTCTCGCATACTCAGGCATTGAATGCATCAATTTCTTGATTCACTCCAGCAAGAAAACCTGATGAATCCCCATGAAATGCTGGAAGTGATGAATATAGAAAACGTCTCTACCACATTAAAAGAGACCTCATGCTCAACAAACCTTTGGTTGATAAAAAATTCTAGCATGAAACTTGTATGACTAAAGATAATATCGAAAAGTGTTTCAATCTCTATCATATGCCTGATGAACAATTTTAAAATGCATCCAAACCAGATTTGTAAGTCTCATAATTTTTCAAACCACTTCCTTTAACTGACCAGATTGCTCGAAGGAACAACGCATAGTTTGCATTGAGTTTCCAACATGTTCAAGAGTATCTCCTTTTGACATTCTAAAACAAATGGCGTTGCTTTTGAACCTCTGGATGCTCCCCATGGATTCTTACTTTTATACTCTCCAGCTTTCTTTAAGTAACTCTCGATACTTGCATTTGTCATTAAGACATTCTTCTTTAGTGTTGTTATGTATGTATGTATGTATGTATGTATGTATGTATATGTATGTATATATATAGTGAGGTATGTAATGTTATACAACGTATACTACATGTTCTTTTATCTCCGTGTAGAATCTTACTTTGGACTTTAATGTGGGCGCGCTACATGGTATGCTTGGACTCTTGAGGTATGAACGAGGTCATGACTTGGAATTGAATATTTACCTCATTAGGCATTATTTCTTCGAGTGGGATTATAGAAACATTGTTCACTTTTCCGTCCCTGCATCCAATAAAAATTTGACAGATGCATTTTCCTCATTTCTAGTGTGTTAGTGAAGTTTCATGTCTGCCAGTCTTTTTCTCCTCGCGGATAGTTTTTTTTCATATCGTTATAATACAATACCATGTCAGCTTATTTTTTACTGGAAGGCCCATATCATTTCTATTGTTTAGAATCTAGTTTTCAGAGAGATATTTGCAGGAAAAGCTTGTCCGTCTGTTTGAGTTTATAAGATTGCATTGAGGATTAAGGCTAGAAAACTATCATTAAATTATTGCTAGCTTGGATTTGCTTACAATTGGTCGATTTTTACCTATATTAGCTATCAAGGGATAGTAAATTATGCCATATCGCCACCCGTGCCTGTCATGTTGTACATCAATTCTCTGAATTCCAACTTTCTCTTTAACTCCAACAATTTATTACGATCGCATATACAAAGGAAAAATAAAAATCAAGAATTGTTCCACACAAATCCATGTAGAGGGATGAGTGTATCTATTTTCCATGTTAATGAGTTGTTTCAGTTTTAATTGTCATGGATAAAACTCTATTAGCAACAACAATTATGAAGAACTTGCATAATTAAACTCTCAAATTGAAACTAAACATATATCAATTCAAACCAAGGATAAATAAAAAAATCCACTATCAAATATCTAGAAGATAATTTATATTTGTTTTAAGATAATTAAAGGGATTTTATAAATTAACAGAGAAGAAATTAACGACTAAAATTGAGAATTCCAAGGATAAATTTTCCGAGAAATCGTTTGAGTTTATAAGATTGCATTGAGGATTAAGGGCAAACAAATTCAAATCATTTGAGTTCCAATACCTTTGGAGGCAGCTTTGGATTAATAGCAAAGAAATATTGTCGGTTCTGAAATTTCATAACCACAAGTTTCGTTACCCTTCAAACAATCTTCATATAGTTTATTTTTCTTGGGGTCGACATCCCATTTAACACCCTGTCATAGGACGATCTGATTGCTCTGCATATTGTCGATTATGATGATTCTACTTGGCATTTGAAGAGTGGTTTGGAAAAAGCACGACGATGTTATTTTTGGAGACAAAAAGTGGTACCAAACATCTCCACAGAGAAGACGGTGTGGTTGAAAAATGGCCCATTTAAACTTTCATTGTAGTGCTCCCAATGCGTGACATTGGTGTGTATCCATACAGATATGAAAATCACAAACGGACCACCAGATTAATGTTGCAACCTCCTCTTCAATCTCTCACGATCTTTCTCAAAATCCACCATATCCTTCATATAATTTTCATCTCTAAAAGCGGGTTACCTTCTAGAGAAAAAATACACAAACATGATCTCTACCATTAAATATGTAACCTAATGATAAACGATCAATATTGACTATGAAATTACAAAATTTCACAAGGATTTTTTTCAATAAAATGTCTTTTAACAATGATTCTTTTTTACAAGGATATGATTTCTATATGTCTACCTTAGCTATTCTAATAAATCTTGTAAAACACATTTAGGTGCAAGTTTTCAAACAGTTAAAGTATTTATAATTTTATTTTTATTTTAAACAAAATTGTACTTTTCAATACTTGACTACTTGAATTCTTGGAAAATGGTGGCAGACAGATTAATTATAGTTGTTAAACTGGTTAATGTAATCAATGGTGGAAGAGTGCTTTGTTTCTTTGTCTATGGAAACCTAATGAATGTTTGGGTTAGCTACAAAAATGAATGATCACTATAAATAAATTCATTTCAAGAATGAAAACTTTCTTGATGGATGGGTTGGTGATGAATATTTTCATGTAGCCATATGCATTGGCCATGAAAGGCAAGTGTATCGATTATCTTTTATGGATTATTTTGTGATTATGTTTTGTGGAATATTTTGTTTTTTTCTTTAATGTAGTTTATGTAAGTGTATTTCCACCATTTAAAATTAAAATATGATTACATAGGGTCTATGTACGTTTTATCCTATTTAGTGGCCATGTTGCTTGGAACTTGATAGAGAAAATAATCTTATTGTCTTAGAGGGTGACTAGAAGCTAGTGTGGGAATGATGTATATAGAATTTTTTGGCCCATTGTGAAGAGGAATTTAGCAAAAGGATATCGTTTAGAGCGGGAATCGACCTTTTCACATGAAAATGGAACCCATGCAGAAACTTAACTGAATAAGATGATGGTGGAAGAGTGCTTTGTTTCTTTGTCTATGGAAACCTAATGAATGTTTGGGTTGGCTACAAAAATGAATGATCACTATAAAGAAATTCATTTCAAGAATGAAAACTTTCATGATGGATGGGTTGGTGATGAATATTTTCATGTAGCCATATGCATTGGCCATGAAAGGCAAGTGTACCGATTATGTTTTATGGATTATTTTGTGATTATGTTTTGTGGAATATTTTGTTTTTTTCTTTAATGTAGTTTATGTAAGTGTATTCCCACCATTTAAAATTAAAATATGGGGTCTATGTACATTTTATCCTATTTAGTGGCCATGTTGCTTGGAACTCGATAGAGAAAATAATCTTATCGTCTTAGAGGGTGACTAGAAGCTAGTGTGGGAATGATGTATATAGAATTTTTTGGCCCATTATGAAGAGGAATTTAGCAAAAGGATATCGTTTAGAGCGGGAATCGACCTTTTCACATGAAAATGGAACCCATGCAGAAACTTAACTGAATAAGATGATGGCCATCAACTAAACTCATTGCTTCTAGCTCTTCAACAAATGCACTATATTGTTTTTATTCGCACTTCGGGTCACTATTCCACATTTACCATATGTAGGGATAACTTTCAATTTATATAATATGGATCTTGAAAATTGTATTTGTGCATCGTGCACAAACTCTACTGTGGGTTCTCATGGTTGGTTTGGCCGACACTTTGGTTATGCACTTTGACATATCATGGATCATACACATAGTTTTAACTATGGTAGATTTCAATGCATGGTTGACTTTCAAGGTAATACAGACAACGGGTTTAACTAAAAACCAATATTTTTTTAGAATATGTATACATGAAAACCTTCAATTTGGATTTTATTTCATAACTTCAATAAACTTAGAGGTTTAGTTTGACCTAAGAGAGCATAAAAAAATAGGTCTAAAACCAAGTATAACCTTAAATTGTACAAAATTATAACTAAAATATTTAGACTTGGGTAAATGTAGAGGTTAATTTTGGTCTAAGAAAAATGTTATGGCAATGCTAACTATATTTAATTTGTTGTTAACTTTGTCTACATTTAATATTTGACTGCCTATTTGTGATACTTGAGATTTTAAAATTCACCTTTCCTTGCCATTCCTTGCAAATCTAGTAGCTAGTTTGTGATGGTACTCATGGTACAAGGCTAGGTCTACAACATGGAAAAAATTTAGTCCATACAATTTCTTTGAGGATTTTTTCCATAACACCAGTTCGATTTTAGTTTCTTTTTTTCAACCATTTCACCCTCCTACAAAAACCTATCGGCGTATTATAGCACCCTTTTGGGGCAATTGCTAGTTCTATATTTCCCAAGTATGATCTCTTTTGTATTGTTATTGTAAGAAGATTGCCTTCATATGAATGTTTCTATATTTCCTAAGTATGATATATTTTGTATTGTTAGCTCATTGTGTTAACTTTGTATGTGTTTATCATTTACCTTCATATGAATGTTTCTATATTTCCCAAGTATGATCTCTTTTGTATTGTTAACGTGTTGTGTCATTGTGTTAACCCCTTTTTTTATTTAGAAAAAGCTATACTTGATATAGAAAAGGAATCAAAGTATACATCGAAGGTATACAAAGAAAGAATGGTGTTTCTTTTTTATCTCTTAATTTAATAGGACTAATCATAATCGTAAGCTAGGTACAATGTTTTTACTAAAACTTCCTTTTCACATAAGACTATTTTCAATAATACAAGTAAAAAATTTGAAAAATGTTATAGGATTTATCAAAAGTATCCCCCTTAAAGAGGGAATACTAAATACAATCAAAATGTTCTGAAATGAAATTCCTAAATTGACAAATAGACCTATTATGTTGAAGGACTCCAGAAGAAAACATACTTCTCATTGAATGTCCTTGATAGAAAGTTAAACCCCCCAATCCTTCAATATCAGAAAAGTTGTAAAGTACCCTATGTTTTCAAAGAAGAATTCACCCATTCTTTAAATAAGTTCATTCCCTCAACTACATGCAGTGCTTTTTTGGACAAGTGATCAACTTCTATTTTGCACTCCTTAAAGGCATGATGGAAATGCAAGACTTGAAAAGAATCTTGGATGTCTCTGATTTTTGTTTGCACTCCTTAAAACCTGCAATTTGCATCTTCTTTGGGCCCACTCAATAATTATCCTAGAGTCACCCACTACTTGCAAGTGGGTGATACCCATATTTTGTACAAAAAAATGAGCCCACATAAAGAAATATCTAACTTCTAGTGTTGGAACCGCTACCACACCCCATCCATAGATTGAAAGAGTGATTAGATCTCAAATTTAGCACCACCCCACACTTGAAATAACTCCACCCCATGGGAAGCTCTGTCGAATAATCCAATTGGAATAGACCCATCTAATAGAGGAGGAGAAACCTTTCTAACCTGTAGATTTCCTTCAGAAGAGTGAAGTACTTTGTAAGCATAGACTGCAAAGAGACTGACTCTCAAAGAATTTTTGGGTGGTCTTTGAACAGAGTTGTGTTCCTTTGTTTCCAAATGTGTCAACTGATATAAATGGTAGGCTCAATCCATTTTGTATCCAATGAAAGCCAACATTTAAGACGATATCCAAATGAATCAACCTTCCATTCCTTGATATTGTAAGAAGGCTTAGAACCTCCCTCCACAATAGTTGGGAAAATTCACATTGGATTAATAGATGGTTAATATTTTTAGCCTCCCTCCTACACAATATACAGTGACTGGGTCCCTAGCCCCCNAAAATTTTCCCATGTTAGAATCTTGTTTTCCAAAATCAACCAACAAAAGCATTTCAATTCCAAGGGACAATTCCACTACCACAATTTAGAATACCGCGACTTTACTTCATGATCCCATTTAATTGTGCAAAATAACATCATAAGGTCGGTTCATAAGAGCATGGTCACTTTCCTTATTCAAAGACCATATTAAGACGTATTCCTCATTTGATAGGAAAATTCCAACTTGAAGTATACCTTTAATAAAATGATTCCATTCATCCTTCCGAGCTTTTGAAAGCCCTAGATCCCTTGTAGAAAACCATCTTTTATGGTCTTGAAAGGAAGTTGTGTAGTGGGGATTTATCCCCTGCTACATGCAAAAAAACCTACCCTAGATCGTCCAAATCATAGGGTAGAGTTCATGGTGCAAAGGATTGCTCAACTTTGACTAACAACAATAAACGATGGCAATAATGACAATATTTTTTATTTTTATTTTTGACATATATTCAACTAACTAATGCAAAACAAGAACAAAAAATACCTTTCTTTTGAAGTTGGGACACCGTAGTTGTCCGAGGAAATGGTCCTACAGCTCCACGGTTTTGGCTCTATTCTACTCCACTAGTGGTTGTCACGTAGGGGGAATGGATCCAAATGGGTATGGAGCAAGGTCAACATACACCGTGGGAAATGGCATGGCAAAATATGGGGATAATGGAGAAAAGTAATGACATGTAATATAGGAATGTTTCTCGAATGGACAAAAAGTGTTTTGGGTGAGACCTTCACAATGTATTTATAGGATGGTCCAAGGTATTTTGACCCATGGTATTTTATTGTGCATGGTATTTATCTATGGTTTTTGACCCATTCTCATTTTTAGGGTTTTTGGTCCTTTTTGGAGAGAGTGGGGATAAATCACAATAAATGTTCAACTTCCCTTCATTTATGGGGAATGAATAATAATGTTTTGGACCATAATTGGTGGAATTTTAGTTGTGAAGGTTAAAATGGAGGAAATAATGGTGGGAATATGATGTATGACTATGATTTAGACCATGGAGAGCTAGGTGAACAATTTTTAGTGTTAACAGATTGCCCCTTGATGTGTGAGGGCAGGAGCTCATCGTATGGTCGATAAACATCATAGGATCAAGGGAAAATGGTGACAACGGTGGAGAGACTGGAGAGGACCGTAGAGGAGTGGAGTTTACTCATTCAAACTGCAATGGATTTTGGTTTGTATTACTTCTAAAAAATGGATGAGGTACATATAATATCATACATGTGTATGGACGAGTGAGGCATACCCATGCTCGTAACAATGTCTCAAAAATAAAAATGGGGATCAAGGCTCAAAACATGGGATTCGACCAATACACTGTATACAACTAGTGATACATAATGGTGGCCTCAATGGGAGGCTGGATACATAAACTGATCTGAAGAACTGGTACATACGAACAATGACATTCACATGGAATGCAATATCACAACAACTGATGCTCTACTGAATCTGGGAATGTACATAAATTGAATGGACTCAATGACTGAGAGTCAAAATCTCCGTGGTACAATAAATGACATCAAGTATTGGAGATACACGGAAGCATGACACTAGGGGGATTTCGAACACTGTCGCCAACACAACCCAAAAATCACAAGGGACATGAAACTGTATGGGTCCCAGAATAGACTCACCAATGTGCTAGAGTCAGGTGACAACAGTTGTCTTCAACCAAATAATGGAGGAACCAATACCCTGTATGAATCTCAACGGTGCAATGATATAGCTGAAGTCGAGCACATGAGACACAACCAACCCGAAAGGCACTAAGGACTCCTTTCAAGTGGTCCAAGGAACTCATTAATGAGGTGGATGAAACCAGGATACAGGGACCTCTGGGTCTATCCTCTGGAATAGATGTGTTGACGTCGATAGAGGGAGACCTGCAACTAACAAGGCAATCAGGTTTCCTTGATAGAAGCGTGAGGGGTACAACCATAAATATGGAATTGTCAAGGGGTTGATACACTGAATGGGGAACAGGGGCAAGGGAGTACGGGCAACTAAAACTTCCTTTGTTCAAAGTATGATGACAGGGATGACCTAGCAGCAAATGAAACTGACTTGGGGGAAAAGGATCATAGCTGTGAAACCGGCAAGATAACTGCAATTGGAAATACTTGGGGAAATAACTGGACTAGTGATATCCAAGGGACCCAAGGGCAAGGGAGACTCATCGCAAAGTACTCTGAACAAAGGAAACCCAATGGGGGGGATTTGCCAAAATGTGATACCATATGTAATATGTGTGGGCGCCTAAAGGCACCGTTTGGACCTTCTTCATAGTTTAAGGAGCACGAATAAGGGATAGAAGTATGCTCAATATGACACTATCTCGTGAGTTTTTGTTGAGCCCGAGAAGGTAGATGCTCGATGGTGTTTTCATGTTTAGGGAGTCTGAAAACAGGAAGAAAAATCCAGTGGAGTCTCTTTTTTGTACAATAGTCTCCTTAGTCCGAAAAAAAGGATAAAATTGTACAAAGGAGAGCTCTCCCAACCAAAACGGGCAAAGAGACTTATTTTCCATTGGTAGTCCAATCAGGCCAAAAAAGGTTAAACCTATATTGACTGGACGATCATCTAAATAATTTTATGAGCATGAACGAAACCAAGATTGCTCGGCAATCTTTTCTTTATGAGAGGGATGAAAAAGAGCTTAAATACAACCCATAAATGAGTTTTTTCATATGGTACACTCCCAATGTCCGATAAAGCATAAAATGATACAAAGAGAAACGTTCCTAGCTGGAAGATGCCAGGGTGGTCATTTTCTTTAAATAGTCTACGTAGTCCAAAAAAGGAGATAAATGAGGCCACATAGACGCCTTTTCAAATACTTTAACGAGCGTGAAAGGAAGCAAGTGTGCTCGACAATCTTTTCATTCTTTTAGGAGTAAATAAAGAACTTAACAGAAACTCTGTAATGGTTAGTCAAGCAAAGAGGAAGTGTTCGATGTACCAAAATGGGTGATGTCGTGAACATGCTTAATATGAATAACAGTGGAACAATGGTGGGGCTTCCTTGCAGGACAATGGATGGCGGTAAAACAAGGCCAAGTTTGCAGTATGGATGGAGCGGATGGCTCGTGAACATGCCAATACATACAAGGTTTGAGTCACATGGTGGCACGCAAATTCAGGTGACTTCGAGAAATGGCCCAAAAAATCATAGGGAGAGCACGAGACGTGGGTCTCGTCAATAGATAGAGGACAGAAAACCGAATCCGATGGTGCGAACGGCGTGAAAAACGGGCGTAGGATGAATCGGTCCTGCACAGAAGAAAAACTAGACCAAATGAAGGCCTATAAATAGAGGGGACCACATGACATGTGTCATTTCCACTGTGCAGTGCTGCATTGGAGTGGAGGGCCCCAAAACACAATTGTTGATTTCTTCTGACTAGACCGACGGTTTTCCAATTTGTGACTTGCAAGTAAGAGTTCTCACTGATCCCGTCAATTTCAATGGTTTACTTTTTGGTTTTCCTTACTCTGGGGCCATGACTGAGCCCGAAAGGTTCTCGGGGTCGAGTCACACTTTTTGAGGGAAAATGAGTGACCTAGGTTGCTCTTATTGGGTGGACAAGCATGGCCCGGTCACACTTGTCGAGGAGACATGTGCGACCCAAGTCACATAGGAGAGAGAGAGAGACGGAATAGGAGGAGAATACCTATTTTTGGGGTTATATCTTATACATCTTATACATAGGAAGTTTTGGTCGGGTTTTCTTCCCCTTGAGGGTTTCCTAGGATAAATATTGTGTCTATCTTGTGATTGTGTTTCTTTCAGTGATTATACATATGCTATTGCTATGATTTTGAATTGGACACTAATGATATATAGTCTAGCATATGAAATCTTAACATGGTATAAGAGCTAGTCTGAATAGGATAGCTTTCACAAGGTGAAACTCCCTCTCTGAAAGAAATTAGGGTTTTTGCAAAATTTGGAGTTTGAAAGATCAGCTTGCATAGAAAGTTGCGCCTCCCATGAGCGCATCTATTGAGCCTAGGATCGAAGTTTTTAGGTGGTTGAATCTCTAGAAAAGCAAAACCCTAGTTTGGCCCTAAACCAAAAAATTGCAGAAACCCAGAACTAGAAATTCTGCAAAGCTACAACCTCGCAAGTAGGATTTTAAGGGTGAAGATTTGGGATCTCCAGAAATCAGTTGGACCAACCAACTCACCTCAGTCAAGCACATCTACTGGTAAGGTCGACCTCTTATTCTGAGAAATTTCATTTTGTAGTGACCTACTAGACAAGATGGCCCCACACATTAAGCTTGAGGACAAATTGGAAGGCATATAAAACTTCCTAGCTTGGAAGTATAGGATTGGTCTCATTCTGAAAGAGACTGGCCTTGAGAAGTACATCAAGGCTGAGATTGCAAAACCTAAAGAAGATGAATCTAAGGAGAAGCATGAACACAACCTAATCAAGAAAATGAGGAATTTGTTGATTCTATTAAGGATCACTTGATCCCTCAAGTGTCATCTAAGAAGACACCTAAGCAGATGTATGATGCACTTTCCATAATGTATGAGGGAAGGAACATCAACAAAAAGCTGAATCTGAGAGCTCAACTAAAGGGCACCAAGATGAGAAAAGGAGAGTCTATTCAAGATTATTTCGCAAGGGTCTCCCAATTCAAAGAACAACAAAGTGTTATTGGAGACACCCTTGATGAGGATGAACTAGTTATGACTGCTCTCAATGGTCTCACTAGACCTTGTGACTCATTCATTCAAACTCTGCGTGCCAGAAAAGAAAGTATGAAGTTTGACATAGTATGGGAAGATTGCGTACAAGAAGAAGCTAGAGTAGCCAACACAGAAGCTCTACTCAAAGAAGATGATCGGGCTCTAACTAGCCATACTAAAGGAAGAAAACAATCAAACTTCAAGAAGAGTAATCATAATCCTTCAAAGAAGAAGTTTCAAAAGAAGAAGAAGGATTACTCAAAGTATCAATGCTACAACTGTCATAAAAAAGGCCACCTAGCCAGAGAGTGTCATCACCAAAGAAGAACAACAATAACAAGGGACATCATGCTCATCTAGGTGAAGACGAGAATGAAGAAGAATAAAGACCTCGAAAGAGACTAACTAGAGGTGAAGATGTAGAAGAATATGTGTTATTCTTTGCACTCTGTGGGTCTGTAACACCTGGAGAAGATACATGGCTTATTGATAGTGGTGCTTCAAAGCACATGACAAGGAAGAAGCAAGCTCTGTCGAGACTTGAAGAAAATAACTCTCCCCATAAGGTATCATTGGGAGATGACTATCAATATCCCATCAAAGGTATTGGTGAATCAAGCTACAAGCTTGACCCTGGACTTCCACAAAAATGAAGGAAGTACTGTATGTACCAGGTTTGAAAAAGAACTTACTTTCCATTTATGCTCTAGATAAGAAAAAATATAGAGTTGTTTTTGCAGATGGACAAGTACTTATGTGGTCCAAAGGAAAGACACTTGAAGATGTTGTGGTCATTAGAGAAGAATAGGGAGTATTGTACAAGCTCAAAGGACATCCAGAGACAGCCCTTGTCCATGAGACTACCAGCTCAAGTGAACTGTGGCATAGGAGACTTGCTCACATCAACTACAATGCATTGCCCTGTGTGAGCAAGGTGGTAACAAGGTTACTAGATTTGAAGATCGAACATGAGGGAACTTGCAAAGGATGTGCAAGAGGAAAGAACATCAACAACCCCTTTTTGAAAAGTGAAACAAAGACCAAAGGTACATTAGAACTAATTCATTCTGATGTATGTGGTCCTATGCCCTCCATATCCTTAAGTGGATATGAGTATTATGTCACATTGATTGATGATTATTCAAAAAAGACTTGGATATACTTCTTGAAGAATAAGAGTGAAGTGTTCAAGAAATTCAAGGAATTCAAAGCCTTGATAGAGAACCACTCAAAAAAAAGAATCAAGACACCGAGATCAGATAATGGTGGAGAATACACTTCAAAGGAATTTGAAGCATTCTGTAAGGAGGCACGAATCAAGAGGGAACTAACCAATCCCTAAAATCCTCAACGGAATGGTGTTGCAGAAAGAAAGAATAGAACTATCATGGAAGCAGTGAAGACAATGATTCATGACCAAGACCTCCCTATGCACCTATGGGCTGAAGCAGCAAGAACAACCGTATATGTGCAGAATAGATTATCTCACAGTGCTCTTGGATTCAAAACTCTTGAAGAGATGTATACAAGAAAGAAACATGAAGTAAGCCATCTGAAGATATTTCGCTACCCAATATATGTACATATTCTGAAATAGAAGAGAACCAAATTGGATCCTTCTAGAAACAAGGGAATATTTGTTGGATATTGTGAAGTCTCCAAAGCCTTTAGGATATACCTCTCAAGATTCCATCATATCGAAATTAGTAGGGATGTAACATTTGGTTAAGAGACGGCTCTTAAGAAATCTAGAAGGTCTCAGCTTGAAGAAGTACATGAAGAGGATGTACCTCCCAGAATGGTAGAAGTTGAACCCTCTCCTGAAATAGTAGCATCTGAAGATCATGACGTGCTAGAACCTTAGGAGCCCCCTACTATGGATATCTCTCGAAAGAAAAAACCCGTTAGGGTAAGAGAAATCATACAAGAAGCAAAGAGATATGGAGCGCCAGAAGGCTCCACAAGAACCAGCAAAAGATCAAAGCCATATTCCAGTTATGTAGCTTTGATGTGTGACCTTGTAGATCAAGAACCCACCAGCTATGAGGAAGCTGCACAGAAGAAAGAATGGGTTGAAGCAATGACAAAAGAATACCAATCGATAATGAAGAATGATGTTTGGGATATAGTTCCCAAACCATAAAACAAGGGTGTGGTATCTTCGAAATGGATCTACAAGGCAAAACATGCTGCTAATGGAAATATTGAAAAGTACAAAGCAAGATTTGTGGCTAGAGGGTTCTCTCAGAAAGAGGGGATTGATTATGAAGAGACATTCGCTCCAGTAGCAAGGTACACTTCCATTAGAACCATCATGGCAATTGCTTCCATGATGAAATGGGACTTACGCCAGATGGATGTAAAGACAACCTTCCTTAATGGTGTGATTGAGGAAGAGGTTTACATTGAACAACCACAGGATTTGAAATCAAAGATAGAGTGACTCATGTATGCAAGTTAAAAAAGGCTCTATATGGACTGAAGCAAGCTCCTAGAGCTTGGTATGGTAGAATAGATAGCTTCTAGACAAGCATGGGCTTTACCAAGAGTAAAGTTGATCCTAACCTTTACATGAAGATTATGGATGATGAACATGTCATAGTATTATTGTATGTGGATGATCTATTTCTGACGGGAAATGAGAAACAAATCACAGATTGCAAGAAGAAGCTACCTAAAGAATTCGAGATGAAAGATCTTGGATTGATGCATTATTTCTTAGGGTTGGAAGTGTGGCAGAGCCCAGACAGAATCTTTCTGAATCAGGGAAAGTATGCAGTAGAAATCTTGAAAGATTTGATATGTTGGATTGTAAGGTCATGGCCACACCCATGGACACCAACATGAAGTTGTGTTGTAATGAGACATCAGAGTTAGTGGACATGACTAAGTACAAACAAATTATTGGGTCATTGATGTATCTGACGAACACAAGGCCAGATATATGTTTTGTTGTGAACACCTTGAGTCAGTATCTAGTTAAACCTATACGGGTTCACTTGATAGTTGCAAAGCCTGTGATGAGGTACCTAAAAGGTACGATAGATTTGGGACTTTGCTATGGGAGAGAATATGGATATACAAATTCAGATTGGGCAGGAAGAGCACCTCATGTGGATGTTATTGTTTGAGATCCACCATGCTCTCATGGTTTAATAAGAAACAATCCAGTGTTGCTCTCAGTACAGCTGAAGCAAAGTACATTGCAGCTCGTTCCACTTGTTGTAAAGTGATATAGCTTCGGAAGCTGATGTCGAGATTATTTGACATGGAGTTGGACACCACAATGATATACTGTGACAAAAAAAGTTGTATAAAGATGACAGAGAACCCGATGTTCCATGAAAAATCGAAGCACATAGAAATCCAATATTTTTATATAAGGGATATGGTACAAAAGGGAGCTATCAAGCTCCAGTATGTGAGTACCGATGAGCAAGTTGCTTATGTACTGACCAAGCCTCTATCTCGAGTAAAGTTTGAATATTTTTGTGGCAAGATTGGTGTAGTTTGGAAAGACCTTCCTTGCAAGGAGGAATAGAGATGGAACTACAAATGATGAAGATATGGACCTTCTTCGAAAAGGAAGATCAGGTCGAAGACATGAACCCTCCTTAGACAAAGGGGGAGTAGGTTGATAATATGAAACTTCCCAGGAAAGGGGGAGTAATGATGAGACTGACATCGATGATGGATGACAGTAATAATGAAGGTCCGACATTAACTTGTGGACAATAGTATCCTCTCTTGAGGATGACAGGTATAACACTATGTTCATGAGAGTGATCCTTACTAAGGATGGCCCTGCAGATGTTACTCTCGCATGGAGAGTACCTACATTCAATTGTGGATACCGTAGAATAACACTCGCTTAGGAGCGGTCCTAACCTCAGTGCTAAGGATGCTCTATGATAAGTCATCATGGACGACAGGACTAACATTTTGTATGCAAGCGAGATCTGCTCTGCAGACAATACTCTTGTATGGAGAGTATGCCTACATTCATATGTACATACCCTAGAATAACACTCGCTTGGGAGTGGTCCTAACCTTAGTGGTATGGATGCTCTATGATGAGTCCTCACAGACGTCGTAGTATAACACTCACTTGGGAATGGTCCTAACCTCAGTGGTATAGATGTTCTACGATGAGGGCCGACATTTTGTATGCGGTCAAGATCTACTTTGCAAACAATACTCTTGCTTGGAAGAGTATGTATGCCTACACATAAGTGTAGATACTGTAGTATAACACTCACTTAGGAGTGGTCCTAACCTCAGTGGTATGGATGGTCTACGATGAGTCTACACAAACGATAGGGCCTGCACTAGGTGCGGTCGAGATCTACATTTAGTTGTAGATGATTCGGTTGATCTATTTTATCGATCAGGCTGATGGACGATTGCATTGTCCTTGGACTCACGTCCTAAAGTGATAGGGATTGATCATCCCACAAAGAGATCATGTGTACTGCAGGTAGCGAGGTGGCAAAAATATCAAGTAGATCGAAGTGTGGTTGCAAAGGATCAAGAAGATTGAAGTACCATTGAAAAGGATCGAAATGATCGAAGTGTTGCTGCTACGAAGGATCAAAAAGATCGAAAGTGATGATGCTACGAAGGATCGAAAAGATCGAAAGTGTTGTTGCTACGAAGGTCGAAGTATTGTTGCAAAGGATCATAAGATCGAAGTGTTGCTACGAAGAATCGAAAGATCGAAGTGTTGCTACCAAAGGATCAAGCGATCGTGTGATGCACAAGATGAAGACATTGAAGAGTAACTGTTCCAGTTACTGATTGTAAAAACTTCCTATGACGTATAGATGTATTACCTTGATACCGTTAAAGATATTGTCTCTTTGTTCTCCTATAGTCTATGATGATGTTGTCAGTAGAATAACCTTCTCGTTAAGGGGGAGTGTTGAAATATTGTAACTTCAAAGGANAACCAAATGAGATGTTATTATTCCTCCGGCGGGGTGTTACTATTGTATTTGGTCATCATAGAGTCATGAGGTAAAGCCTCCATTGTAAGTCGGGTCATTAGTACCCTAATAAATAGTATAATATATTGTTTTTAGTCTTCTTAGGTGAAGTCTACTCAGATAGTTTAGTGGGGGCGACTTGTTTAGGGTAAAAGTCAGTTGGCTCAATGTGTATAAATAGGAGAGCTATGATTCTTATTTGGACATAGACTCACTCAGTTGAGTAGCGCATAGGAGAGAGAGAGAGAGAAACAAAACAGAAAGAGGAGAATACCTGCTTTTGTGGTTATATCGTATACATCTTATACAGAGGAAGTTTTGGCTAGGTTTTCTTCCCCTTGAAGGTTTCCCAAGATAAATATTATGTCTATTTTGTGATTGTGTTTCTTTCAGTGATGTTGCATATGCTACTGTCGTGATTTTGAATTGAACACTAATGATATCTAGTCTAGCATATGAAATCTTAACAGTTGAGGGGGGCATTGGGGATTCTGTGTAGGGGGGTTGGCTTCGTTATTATTTAGAGGGTTGGGTTGTTGGCCACCTCCTAGAGGTTAGTTGTTTCCCCGGTTCCTACCTTGTTGTCGTCTTCCCTGCACTTGTTGGTTATTGGGGGCGGGTTGATTAGGGAGGTTTTGTTGTGCATAGACCTGTCCTGGAGGAGCAGGAGGAGTCAAGTCTAGTGCTGGAGTAGGTTGCATAGGTGGTGGGTAATAGGTAGAAGCAGCTAGTGGGGCTGCAAATCTGATCGTCTAGCCATTACATGAGTGTGTCGAGCAATTTGATCTGTGAACATGAGGAATTGGTGCGAGAGGTACATAGGAAGGTGTGGCTCTGGACTAAGTCGTTACGCATGAAAAATTGGGGGCATAATCTGGTTGGGCAACACTAGGTGTGTTATCGAAATGGGGTCACATCGAAGGAGCGGTCGTGTAAAAGTGTGGATGTTGAGTAACAAAGCCAATGGCATCAGCAGCATGGGATTCCCCCGGCGTATTTTGAAGTGAGGAGCCAGCTCGAGGAGCATCGGGTATAATGGTATACAGATAACCCGATTGGGCGTAGATGAGGTCACGTTGTTGTGCCTTCAGGGTGGCTTCCTCCTCAGTTTCTAGGCGCTCAGATACAACGTCCTTGGCAATGGGGGGGAAGTAAGGTTTTGAAAAAACAATCTAAGAAAATCCTATCATCTAACTGGAACTTACACTAGCTACGGCAATGTCACCATTCATGGATATGATCTGTGATATGGGTAGTTGTGTTTCGTCTACAAGATAATAAAATTTCCACACCCTCATCATATCAAACAGGTAATTGGAAATACTAGAGAAATATCGAGGATAACGAGGAAAAGTCCAGGTAGATGGCATGAGGTAGTTTGATATACCATTTGGTCGCAACACTTGTGAGTGTGCGCTGGAATAACCGCAATCAGATAAAATCATCCACTATGCTATTAGATGAGCACCATAAGTGGAATGACATAATATGATTTTGAGGGTCTTCTCCGGGGATGATTTTAAGGAACCATGCTTATTTAAAAGTGTATAAATGTTGGCGAATATTACCTATTCTTAAAACGCCAACTATAAAATGATTGGCAATATTTTTCAAAAAATATTTTAATTTCCAAGGATTTTATATCGTCTACATAATAATTTGGCAATTTTTAGGGTGAAAAAATTTTACCCCATCAAAATTGGGTGAAACAGCGCTTCAAAAAATGCAAAATGGCAAATCTTTTTTTGGAGAAAAACATGGAAAAATAACCCACGGGGCTAAAATTCGCCCCTAAAATTATCCCTGGTCTTCTCTAGCCTTTTCCCTCAAACTTAGGGATGTCTGAGGAGAGTTTGGTAGGTATGGGATGCCATAATGGTTTATGACGAATGGGGTCATTGGTCAACCATGCCAAATCAAGCAAGTTGAGACTAGCCATGAAAGGTAGACTAAAACCAAGAGCAGATCAGGAAGGGCTAGCAATGGTGTCGCCACCAATAGGAATGTAGTTCCCATGGTTAAATGAGGGTGGGTGTAATGTCCTCTTTTGCTTAGGCATTGAGGACCATACCGCTAACCTGTGTGATTCCTATGGGTTCGAGCGGTTACTGATAGTTAGGAAATCAACTGAACACTGATGCCATCTACAGAAAATCTAGGGCATCAATATTATATCACCATTGGGTTGAAGAGGGCCACCAGAGCCAAAGGACACCAGCATGCATGACATCTAAGCATTATTTAATGATGCATGCACCCAATTAAGTCTCCATGCGCATGCATGCAAGTCAACTGCAAATTAAAATTTAAAGTGACCTAATTAGGTCAAAAGTTAGGGGTTTCGCAGTTGAAAGTTATAAAAGAAAGATAAAGTGAATGGAGCCTTTACTTTTGGATGATTATTGATTTTGGAGCTCTTGAGTAGCAACACAACGTGCAGCCACAGTAGTTGGGGTTGGAAACGACGTCTTCAGCTAATAGGATTTCGGCTGTGAGATATCTGCCCTAGTCTCCTTCAGGATAAACCATCCAGGTTTGTCACCGTGTCTATTGCATTCATCATTATCCAGTGTTCCAGTATATGCCCGAAGGTTATTTGCAGGTTCATCCGTACAGCTAGGGGCATTTAGCTGGTAAACCCAAGTCATTCACCAGGACTCTGGATCACCATATTTCTTCCACATGTGGCATGCATCCTCACTGATAGGATCACACTACTGCATTGAGTGATTATCAGCCGTCAGATTGTCCACCTGGGGCAGCTGGCAGCAGATTACATAGGTGTAGGGGCGTGAGCAACAAATTGGTAGATCAATACGCTAGGGCATCTGGAGAGGTCAAAACTCTTGCATGCTCCGGCCATGCTCTCCGGCACGAGCACACTTACCTTCCAACCTATTTTCAGCTGAAACTGACCATCCCTTCAGCAAAAACGTCACACTTAGTTGATTCAGCCTATCGAGGTATTACGACGGAAAACGAGGTCATTTCTTTATCAGCTCAGTTCGTCTTGCATGCGTATTTTTTTTGGAGCATATTCAGCCAGCTTATCAGTGGTAAGTGTTCATTCTATCTTGCAAACCCTAACCCTAATTTCAACTATAAAATAGAAAAAATTTGCATGGCAGTTTGCATGCCCGGCTATTTTAGTAACTTTGCATAGAAATAGAAAATATCAGTATTTGGGATATTACAATGGTATCAAAGCTATCTTCTTGGCTAGCTGTGGGCGTAAGAAATGAGAAGTAGATGAATACAAAAGAGGACCCTTTTGTAACCTATAGGAAAAGAAGGAGTAGGTACATGGAAGACTTTGAGGATATCCAACTAGAAGATATCAGCTCATACATGGAACCAACAGTTATACACTCTGACAGGGGAAAAGGAACGGGAGAATATGAGGACATGATGGAGTTTCGCAACTTAGTATATGCATTGCAAGACTAAGCCAGAGGGCAAAAAGATGTAGTCAATGCAATCAACAGATTATCGGCGAAACCAGAACTAGGTAACAACAGTACCCCTCCCTCACCAGTAGATAGAGGGTCTACAAGCAGCAGTGGGAAGGTTGTGTATACCAATATACATAATACACCGCACATATATAGCAGACCTTCCAACAAGCCTACTATGCCTCACTTCTTGGCAGATACAGTAGGAGGTCCAGTCATGCAGGTCGAGCATAGCGAACCCTTTGGGGCTTATTTGCAGGAATATAGGGACTTATGGGATGAGTTTCATGCAGCCATGTATTTTTCGAATTTTTGCAACATGAAGAGTAGGAACAGGCCCCGGAATTTTAACCAGGGATTCAATCACAACTATGAGTTGCAGAAAACCTTAGGCAGGTCGACCATCCCAAACTTTGATGGGACTCGCAGAGGTTCAGCGAGGATATGGGTTCAAAAGTTGGATACCTATTTCCAACTCAATCCCATGACAAAGACAGATGCCATTAAATTGGCTACACTCCACCTAGGCGGAGAGGCTCATGAGTGGTGGTACCACGGATTAGTGACATTGGGTCACAACACCATACACTCCTACAGTGAGTTCACTCAGAAGCTCATGGAGAGGTTCGACAGGAAGGATCTAGAGATACATTTCAGAGAGTTGGCTCAACTCAAACAGACAGGTAGTGTAGAGGCCTTCATCTCATTATTCCAGAGGATAGCAGTCATGGTAACAAATGTGTCAGACATCCGAAAACTGAAGAACTATGAGCACCACTACTCCATATATGATAAAGAAATTCTAGCCATCTTACATGCTCTCACAAAGTTCAGACAGTACCTGGTGAGCAACAAGTTCAAAATCAAGACAGATCATAACAGCCTCAAGTACTTCTTGGAGCAGAAGGAACTGAATGAGCGCGAACAGAAATGGGTCAGCAAAGTACAACACTACGATTTCGAGATAGAGTATGTAAAAGGTAAGAATAATATAGTAGTTGATGCATTATCCAGGCGACTCGTCTCATTATCTCTCATGAGTATATCCACAGATTGTAGGGCTCTCCTCTTAGTAGAATACTCCAAAAATAAATTCGCTTGCGAATTATTGGATGGACAGATTCAAGATGACAAGTACAGAATTGTCGATGACATCATCTATTACAAGAGCAGGATATACCTCGTCCCATAATCAACTTTAAGAAAAAAAATCATACAGGCAGCACATGACTCTCCATTATCAGGACATCGGGGTTTCTTGAAGACCTACAGGTAGATTCGAGAGAGGTTCTCATGGAAGGGCCTCAAAGGGGAGGTTATGCAGCACATGCGAGAATGTAGCATATGTCAACAAAACAAGATTGAGCACATCTATCCAGCGAGGTTGCTTCAGCCACTACCGATTCTGGAACAGAAGTGGGAAAGTGTTTCCATGGACTTCATTACAGGATTGCCCAAGGACCAAGGGCGAGATTGTTTATATGTCGTGGTTGATTGACTGACCAAATTCGCACATTTATTTTCTATATCATCTGATTACTCCGCAGCTCAGGTTGTTGAGTTATTCTTCAGGGAAGTCTTCAAGTTACACGGGTTACCTAAGACCGTTGTCAGTGACCGGGACAGTAGATTCACAGGTGCCTTCTGGCAGTAACTATTCAGATTAGTAGGGACCGAGCTTGCTACTAGCACGAGTTATCATCCCCAAAGCAAAGGACAAACCAAAATTATCAACAAGTGGATTGAAGGATATCTGAGAAACTATGTAACAGAGCAACAACAGACCTAGATTAAATGGCTACACTTAAGGGAGTACTGCTACAACACTACCTACCACATGTCTATTAGGATGACACTTTTTAAGGCATTATATGGCTACGAGGCCTTGGACTATGTAGATTTAGCATTCGGAAACAGTAGGGATCCTAAGGCAAAGGATTGGATACAGGACAGTCAAGATATTCTTAAAATCCTGAAAGAGAACTTACAGACAGCCCAGAATCAACAGAAGTTGTATGCAGACAGACACAGGGTTGAGCAAAGCTTTGAGGTAGGAGATTTGGTATACTTAAGGCTCCAACCCTACAGACAGTCTTCACTTAAGAAGGAGCGAAAAAATTAAAACCCCACTTCTACGGACCCTACAGAATAATCAGGAAGGTGGGAGAGGTGACATATGAACTAGAACTGCCACAGGAGAGTAAAATTCACAATGTATTCCATGTGTCCAACCTGAAGAAGACCATTGGGCAACACATTGCTCCATCAATAGAATTACCTCCTTTAGATGATGAAGGACTATTGATACTGGTTCCTGAACAGATCATATAGACTCGAGAAAGAAGACTCTGGAACCGGGTGATTAGAGAATACTTGGTTCAATGGAAAGAATTACCTCCAGAGGATGCAACATGGGAAGAAGAACAGGTATTGCAGCATCCCAGTTTGCAGTTGCTTGAGGACAAGCAATCTCAAGCAAGGAGGACTGTAATGTCCTCTTCTGCTTAGGCATTGAGTACCAAACCGCTAACCTATGTGATTCTTGTGGGTTCGAGCGGTTACTGACAGTTAAGGAATCAACTGAAGACTGATGCCATCTACAGAAAATCTAGGGCATCAATATTATATCACCATTGGGTTGAAAAGGGCCACCGGCATGCATGACATCTAAGCATTATTGAATGATGCATGCACCTAATTAAGTCTCCATGCGCATGCATGCAAGTCAACTGCAAATTAGAAGTTAAAGTGACCTAATTAGGTCAAAAGTTAAGGTTTTCGCAGTTGAAAGTTATAAAAGAAAGATAAAGTGAATGAAGCCTTTACTTTTGGATGATTATTGATTTTGGAGCTCTTGAGTAGCAGCATAGCGTGTGGCCACAGTAGTTGGGGTTGGAGATGGCGTCTTCAGCTAACGGGATTTCGACAGCGAGATATTTGCCCTAGTCTTCTTCAGGATAAACCATCCAGGTTTGTCACCGTGTCTATTGCATTCATCATTATCCAGTGTTCCAGTATTTGCCCGAAGTTTATTTGCAGGTTCATCCGTACAATTAGGGGCATTTAGCTGGTAAACCCAAGTCATTCACCAGGACTCTGGATCACCATATTTCTTCTGCATGTGGCCTGCATCCTCACTGATTGGATCACACTACTGCATTGAGTGATTATCAGCCATCAGATTGTCCACCTGGGGCAGCTAGCAGCAGATTACAGAGGTGTGGGGGTGTGAGCAGCAGATTGGTAGATCAATACTACGCTAGGGCATCTAGAGAGGTCAAAACTCTTGCATGCTCCAACCATCCTCTTCGGCACGAGCACACTTACCTTCCAACCTATTTTCAGCTAAAACTGACCATCCCTTCGGCAAAAACGTCACACTTATCTGATTCAACTTATCGGGGTATTACGACAGAAAACGAGGTCATTTCTTCATCAGCTCAATTCATCTTGCATGCGTATTTTCTTTGGAGCATATTCAATCGGCTTATCAGTGTTCATTCTATCCTGCAAACCCTAACCCTAATTTCAACTATAAAATAGAGAAAGTTTGCATGGCAGTTTGCATGCCCGACTATTTCAGTAACTTTGCATTGAAATAGAAAATATCAGTAATTGGGATATTACAGTGGGTAAGGTTGACTTCAAACAATAGGAGTACTCACTGGTAAGGTAGGAATAGTCGAAATGGATGTAGAAAGGCCACTGCCCCCATGTATAAATGTTGTTATGGTAGGAACCACAGTGGCTGGAGTGGGGTCGTCACTAGTGGGTAGCGAACCAACAACAGTGTGCAGTGGCAAAGGGCCCACTAGGACTAGGACTTGTCGGTCCAGTAGAAGGTATACCAGAATGGTGGGTGGAAGGGACACAAGGCCACTATCATCCGGCCCCCACTAAAAGGGGTTAGGAGGTGCACTAGCCATAGGGCTAGATGGGGCGGTGAACAAGGTAGGTTGGGATTGATAGGAATCTGAATCAGAATCAAAGGCAGTGCATGGCTCCAAAGGTGGTGAATGACGCCGAATATGAATCTAACGACGACAATTCAAGGAACCAAACTAAGGGGTATGCCCCCTAAGCCTATGTGAGTAGCGTGGTGGAGCTATGATGACGTGATTGTATGTTCTATAATGAATGTCAGTGTAAGAGAGTCACACACAAGCTCAAAAACGCAACTACAACCAAGTGTGTAGAAGGAAAGCATACAAATGGTGGCTCACAGGCCAAAAAGCAATCTCTAAAATTGTACTACAACAACATGTTACAACAGGCAAGTCTACAACAAAGTGGCCGAAAAGCCAACAAACAACACTACCTAGAAATAAAAATGACTCACTAACCTATGGAGTATGAGTGCAAGTAAACTCCTAGCTACAAGATGGAAGCCCCTCACAAATTGTATCCCGAGGTGACGAAATCCTAGTCAAACAATACGAAATGGAAGGACAATACGCTAAGATAATCCCACTATCGAGAGGGACCTCGAGTAAAGGAGCCCTAGATAAAATGGCCACTAGGCTACCTCATTCATGACTTAGTGGGGATTTGTCCCCTGCGCAAAAGCACCTACCCTAGATCGTCTAGATCATAGGGTAGAGTTCATGGTGCAAATGATTGCTCAATTTTGACTAACAACAATAAATGATGGCAATAATGACAATATTTTTTATTTTTTAGATATATTCAACTAACTAATGCAAAACAAGAACAAAAAATACATTTCTTCTGAAATTGGGACATTGTAGCCGTTTGAGGAAATGTTCCTGCAACTCCACAGTTTTGGTCTCCAGACTATTCCATTAGTGGTTGTCAGGTAGAGGGAATGGATCCAAATGGGTATGGTGCAAGCTCAACTTACACATTGGGAAATAGTTTGGCAAAATATGGTGATAATGGCGAAAAGTAATGACATGTAATGTATGAATGTTTCTGGAATGGCCAAAAAGTGTTTTTGGTAAGACCTTCACAATGTATTTATAGGATGGTCCAAGGTATTTTGACCCATGGTATTTTATTGTGCACGGTATTTATCTATGGTTTTTGACCCATTCTAATTTTATGGATTTTTTTGTCTTTTTTGGAGAGAGAGATAAATCACAATAAATGTTCAACTTCCCTTCATTTATGGGGAATGAATAATAATGTTTTAGACCATATTTGGTGGAATTTTAGTTGTGAATGTCAAAATGGAGGAAATAATGGTGGGAATATGATGTATGACTCTGGTTTAGACCATGGAGAGCTAGGTGAACAATATTTAGTGTTAACAAGCTACATTGTTTTAAACTTGAGTTAGAACAAAAATCCCTCTTTCTTTGAGTTCAAGGATTAAGGCTTTAGAAAGAGAGAAGAACCCTACTCCATTAATAAAGGGATCTTTGTCCACTCTACATCTCATACCATTCCTAGGAATAACATTTGCAACAAATAAAAGACTGCACCAAATATTTGAAACTCCCAAGGGCTCGACCAAAACTTGTCTAAACCAACTATTAATGGTGCACTTCTGAAGATATTTTCCTTTCATGATAGTACTACACAAGCTGCCTGATAATTTACATCTCCAAAGGATCTTTGTTGCAAGAGATTTTCCAAAATCAAAGACATTCTTTAATCCCCCATCCACCAAAACTTTTAGGACATGCCATTTTTCCTCACTTGGCCATATGAAATCTCTTTTTTTTGTAACTAAACCAAAGGAAAATGAAACACCTTTGCCTGATCCTTTCCAAGATAGATTTAGGAATATTTGCAATCGAAAGCTAGAATACATGTCTACTTTCTAGAACCGACTTAACAAGAATTGATCTACCTCCAAAAGATAACCAGTGGTAACACTACTTCTCTAGTATTTTTTCCACCTTCTTAAGTAGCCACAACCAATATGCAATTTTGTATTTATTTGGTTTTAAAAAGTAGCCTAAGTACTTTATCCCCTTCTCAATGTTCTCTATCTTGAATGGGAACAACTCGAGCAATTGATCTTCAAAGTCCTACCCCACACCACACATCAAAAGACTTTCTGACATTTAGAAAACATACCTATAGTTTCGGAAAAGGTATACAAACAAACCTTTATGGCTCACCATTCCTCATGTGTCATTTTCCAAACAATATCACATCATCAACAAATAAGAGAGAAATCCTTACAACTTCAGAAATTTTAACCCCTTATGGCTTCACCTCTAATTTAGCTTTTAGAATCAAGAAACCCAAGCCTTTAGTTATTAGCAAAAACGCAATGATGACATTGGGCATCCCTAACTTAAACCTTTGAAGCTTCTGAAAATATGTGTTGAAAGTTTGAAACACCATTCCCTGGCACCCAAAAGGTGGATGAGAAATGCATGCCATGATCCAATAAGTGGCTTCGAACACCAAACCAATATGTAATAGGATGATCTCGAGAAAACCCTATTTCACCCTATCATAAGCTTTTCCAAATCCAATTTTAAGATAACAACCTTCATTCTCTTGGAATTAATAGAGTGCATACATTCCTCGACCACTCTAATTGCATCTAAAATCTTTCCATCGTACAAACACCCGAATTGATCCTTTCAGATGGACCGAGAAAGTAGAGATTTATTTCGGTTAGCAATCACCTTCGAAATCACTTTATAGATTAAGTTACAACAAAAAATAGGGACGAAAATCATCAAGATATTTTGGATTGGAGACTTCCAAGATTAACGCAAGATATTCACCAGCAATTTGTCAACTTGGAGTTCCTCCGGATTATCTCTTAGCCCATTATGAATAATGTCATCTAGTCAAGAAAAGTAATAATCATGCTCTTCTGCAAAAACTTAAGTTGCTGGCAACATCTATTGGACTGTAGCTCGCAACAGTCTTGCAACTTTGAGCTTCTTTACAACTTTCCAACTTTGCAGGAGACTTCTTTACAAGGATTTCAATGAAGAATGCAATAGCATATTGTAGGCATTTCTTCAATCTACAAATTGAACACAAATATCATCCGCTAACCTACGATTCTGGTTTATGGAACACAGAAACATCAGCTACTGCGAGCAAATTTAACCCTTCAAAAACTGTTTCAATAACCACAGCCAAACTTATCACTAGCCATCGTGATGGTCTACTTTCTTATAGACGACCATGTCACCATGAGAAGAACTTCAATCAATGCCTCTCTCTTGGTTGCCTCACAACATTCATCGCATCCCTATTCCAATAAGTTTATACTCAGCATTCCCAAGACTGATCCTCATTAGTTGCTTTGAAATTCTTTTTTTTCTAACTATTCCATGAGGTTCTTCTCACTATTCCCAGGGCTAATCAACAGCTATGGATCATCGTTAGTTGCTTTGAATTTTTTGTTGTTGCAAGAAGTAGGAATGAAGGCCACCTAAATCAAGCATGTTAAAGGCAGTTTTGAAATTGGTTATCATCCACCACATAGCATTCTATATACACAGCAGACTCATAAGACAACTTTTAGAATGCAAAATGAAGCACATTTCAGATATCATGAGTTTCCCTAATTTAATGTTTCAGATATTCTTTGTTGCTAATTATACCATGAGTTTCCTCGCACCATTCCCAGGGCCAATCAACAACTATGGATCGTCGTTAGTTGCTTTGAATTTATTTTTGTTGCCAGACGTGGGAACAAGACTGTCTAAATCAAGCATGTTAAAAGGCAGTTTTGAAATTGGTTATCTTCCAACACAAAGCATTTTGTATACAGAGAATACTCATAAGACAATTTTTAGAAGGCAAAATAACATTTCAGATATCAATGATCATGAATTCCCTGATGTTATGTTTCAGATTTTTTTTAAATCATAAGGACCATAAAACTCGGCTCAAAATCCACAAAATCCAAAAACAATCTAAGAAATGACCATCGTTTACTAAGAAACTGTTTTAGGCCTTCAAATACATGAACAGGCCATTTCTGTACTATTTTCTAAGAGAAAATAGTGACTACAACTATTGAGGGAGAGACAGTAGAATGCACTACCACATCTATACAAATGCAGTAATATGCACTACATCCTGTATCTTTTTACTAAATATTCACCTCTTTTATCTTTTTAGCACAGCCATTTAACTATAAATTATCTCTTGCTTGTTCTAGTTTTCTTTTAGTTAAATGAGTTATCTCTCACTTCTCACAAACTGCTATGCATCAGCTAATAGTTATTCATGCATCAACGGAGAGTTATTCATGCATCAATTACCAGTTTATCCATGCATCAAATATTTTTTATATTTTTTTAATAATTGTTTATATTGAATTTGTAACTACTACCATAGAATCTATCTGACTGTATACTTGTATCATACTCATGTAATCTAGAAAAAGCATAGGTACATGTAATCTAGAAAAAGCATAGGTACTTGTCCATCCTAAAATCTTAAATAAAAACACAAATATTTGTCCACCCCAAAATCTCTAGTAAAAACACTTATATATTCACATCTTTTACCAATAATTTTGGTTGTGTAATAGGTAGGTGGGAGTTTCCCTTAACTAGTTCAGAATCCATTTTCAGTGCATCTCGAACCTTCTTGGCTCTTCCTGAGAATGTTCAATCCAAACATAGAGATCGACTCGGACCAAAAATAGAGAGTTTCTTTATATAATAAAGATTCTTACTAAAACCCCAGGCTAAAGTTAATATCAAAAATATATAGATAAATCTGTATGAACTTAGTTGAGTTACAATAACATATATGAAATATATCTTCTTTCTTCGAGCAGACTTAAACCTACTTCCTTCATCCCGTTGCATGGATCACATTTATATTCATCACGGCACATACTGAATTTTGTTAAGTTGTTCAGCTCCTCAAAAGAATTTTTTAACTTTGAGAAGATTCCGAGTGGTGAGAATGTGAAGGACTAAAAACTTTGAGATGGCATCAACAAAACGACTTTCATTATTACGGACCCTTCTGCGACTCGAACCCATCAATTACCTGACTAGATTCTCTAAAATGATCAGCTATGACCTTCATTATCTTTACACAGAGCAATTCCTATGAAAAATAACTCTAGTAGCCAATGATGGGAGAACCTTTAACAAATTAAACCTTTCAAATATAGAATTCATCTACTGATAAATTGAAAGGCCACTTTCTACATTTAAAGTTTTAGTGAGAAGGGCCCTGTTTTCATGAACTAAACGGGAACAGAGTTTTGAGATGACTCACAACCCACTTCGACGATGCAAATTTTAATTAAAATTTTAACCAGTTAAAACAGCCTCTTAAAATCTCATAAAACTTTCACCCACTGAAAAAGATTTAGCGGTTCTCTCCAACCATGGCAATGATCATAGTTGTTGCACTAGGTTCTTTCTTTCCAACCATGGCAATGATCATAGTTGTTGCACTAGGTTCTCTGCAACCATGGCAATAATCATAGTTGTTGCACTAGGTTCTTTCCAACCATGGCAATGATCATAGTTGTTGCACTAGGTTCTCTGCAACCATGGCAATGATCATAGTTGTTGCACTAGTTTCAGGGGAAAAGAAGCATAAATACCTTGATCTAGAAAGGGCTTCAAAATATATGGATTGGCACTCTTTGTGGAGTCTGACAGAAGAAACACATTCACAGTCATGTAATAGCTATAAAAGTAGCTGGAAGGTCCAGATTTCTTACTTTTCAATGTCTCCAGACTCCTGTTGTTCTTGACCACATCAATAGATGACTGTGGACAATTTTAAACACAGAGGAGAGGAATATGAATATTGCATTGCGTTCTACACCCCAGATGAATGGTAATAGACTGAGTCTTCAAATGGGGCTCTAGCTAATGCATTTCCTTTCACGCAAAACACTTCCGATATGTTGACAACACAAGCAAACATTCATGGCAGGCATCTAACACTGCAATCCCCCCTAGAAAAGAGAAAACATATCGAGATAAATTACGAAGAAAGACAGCAAACTCACAAATCTTCAATGCGTCTGGTTCTGTAGTTGTTTAAAGAAGGATTGACGATGAATAGCCTCTGGTTTTTGGAAAATAATCCCTAAGGATTCTAGGGTTAGGGTTTCCTGGTCTCGAGTTTCGTTCATTGGGCTAGGGTTTCTGGTCTCGATTTTCGTTCTTTGGGCAGGTGAACTCTAGCTTTTGAGGTTTTCAATCAAACCGATATGTTATAAGGTTAGGTCTTGTTTATAGGTACAAGAATGGAACCCTCGAACTTTACCGTTTATTTTCGGACAGGTAAAACAATTTTCTAATATAAAAAAATTCACGAAGCTAAAATTTCAAACTATATTGTTGATGGGTTATGAGCAATATAAACCATCTATCATTTACAATAACTTTGGTTTACTAATATTATTGTCGACCAACTGAAAGTGATTGAGCTTTTTCCCTCTTTCCTCGCAAAGGAGGAGACCAATTCCTTTTCTTCAATGATTACCCTTCTAAGATATACGAAGGAACGCCAATCGCGAAGGCAGCTCTCTAGGTCCCCACTGACGCTGGGGTGCGAAAGCATGGGGAGCAAACAGGATCAAATACCCCGGTAGTCCATGTCGTAAGCGATGAGTGTTCGTCCTTGGTCTGCCAACCAAGTAGGATTAGGATCAGGGGCCTGGTGAAGTTGAAGCGGTCATGAAATCCTTTGAAAAGGATAAAAGCCCAGGGCCTAATGGCTGTCCAGTTGAATTTTTTCTCGGTTTCTTTGATCTTGTGGGGGGTGATCTTCCTACTGCTGTAGAATCATCCATGGTCTCTGGAAGGGTGGATAATGCCCTAAATTCCACCTTTATTTCTTTGATACCAAAAAAAGAAAAGCCTCTATCTTTTGTGGATTTCAGACCTATCTCTCTATGCAACCTGGTTTACAAGTTGATCTCCAAAATTGCAGCTCTAAGGCTTAAACCCTTTCTTGACAAGTCCATTTCACCTAAACAATTTGGCTTCCTGAAACACGTGCAGATTGTTGAACCTATTGGCATCACTCAGGAAGCCCTCCATACTCTCAAGACTAAAAAGAACTGTGCCCTAGTTTTGAAGCTAGATCTAGTAAAAGCTTTTGACAGGGTCAATTGGACCTATATGAGGCTCATTCTTCTACAAATTGGTGTCCCCTTGGGAGGTGTTAATTGGTTAATGGGTTGTGTAACCTCTGCATCTTTTGCTATTTTGGTAAATGGTACCCCATCTCATTTCTTCACAGCTTCTAGGGGTATTAGGCAGGGATGTCCATTATCTCCCTTACTGTTCATTCTGGTCATTGAAGGCCTCAGTCTTCTGATTAGAGATGCAAAGGCAAAGGGCAATATTTTGGGCATTAAAAATTCAGACTCATTATATCCGACTCGTCTACTTTTTGTAGATGATGTTATACTCGTTGGCATCGGCACTGTGGTGGAATGGATGGTTTTTGATGTCATTCTGGACACTTTCTATTCAGCTTCAAATATGAGTATAAGTATGGACAAATATGGGTTTCTTTTCAGTGAATTGGATCTGGGGATTTTACATAGCATTCATCATTTTATGCCTTACAAAGCTGATCCTATACAGTTAGGTTTCAAGTACCTGGGCTTCTATATCAAACCTTTGGGTTATAAGGTTGAAGATTGGTACTGGCTAGTAAAAAATTTTGAAAGGAGGATCCATCTTTGGTCTAATAAATATCTCTCTCTAGGAGGCAGGTTGGTGCTCATTCGAGTTGTGCTATCTAGTATGCCAATGTACTGGTTTGCACTGGTCCCTGTCCCGAAGTCTATTCTGAACAAACTTAGAAAGTTGATATTTTCTTTCTTATGGGGCTCCACAGGGGTCAGAAAACAATATCATCTTATGGATTGGCAATCTCTGTCAAAACCGCTCGAATTAGGAGGTTGGGATATAAAAAATTTCGATTGGTTCGGTGCTTCCCTAAGACTGAAATCTTTGTGGATGGGTTCTTAATGGAATTGGCTTATGGTCACAAGTAATCTCTGCAAAATACATGAAGAACCAATCATTCGACATGTGGCTTAGATCTAAGCTTTTCTTAGTCAGAGGTCCTTCTATCATTTGGAATGGGTTTTTTCACACACTCTCATGGCTGGGGAGGTATATGGGTTGACATGTTGGAAATGGAGTGGATATTCATGTGGGATATGATCCTATTATTGGATCAAACTCTTCTCCATACCTTCCTCATGATCTGATTGTATATCTGTAGGATTACGGTATTACGATGCTTCAACATGCTCAAAACCCTTCTATTGACTCTGCATCTTAATGGTTATCCTCAGAGGACCTAGATTTGGGGGGTGCTTGGGCTCACACCTGGAATGACTATGTTGTTCGTCTAGATTATGGGGGTATCAGGCTAAAGTCTTCAACTAATAAGCCTCAGTGGATATCTAATAAGAAGGAGGGGAAGGTGACTGCTGCGTTGGCATATGATCTCATGGTAAATTCGTTGTTAGCACCAAAGAAGGATAAATTCACAGTTCTCCTTTGGCAATGTAAAATTTCGTGGAAAATTAAGTGTTTCATTTGGTTGTTAATAAACTATAAAATCTTAACCTGGGACAACCTATCCAAAAGAGGTTGGATAGGTCCTAGCAGATGTGGGCTCTGTGGGTCTGGTGATGACTCGATTCAACATATTTTTGTGGAATGTAATTTCACTGTATCAGTTTTCTCCAGGATTTGTAATTTCTACAATTGTGAACCACCTATGCGTGGGTGTGCACTAAGGGACATCTTGGAGCTGTGGTTCTTAAAACATACCATACATGTTGCTCATTGTTATGTGTCGATATTTGTGTATTGGTGTATATGGTTATGCAGGAATAAGAGTATTTTTGAAGACAAGCCGAGCATGATCCTTGATACTTTGCACCATATTGATTACTTTATGCACTACTATCCAGTTCTGGGAATCAAGACAAAGTCCATAAATATTGGAATTGCTCCAATTCTGGTTTTTCCTTGTGGTTTTTTTTATGGAGCTGTTGCAGAGTCAAAGGGTGGGGCGGGGATCTTTATTGCCATCAGTAGTACTCATTCGCTCTCTTTCAAGCTTGGCTATGGGCCTTCAACAAATACTAAAGCAGAGCTTTTGGCTTTGTGGACTCTCTTAGTGGTGGCAAAGAAGATGGATCTTCCATTAAAGAAAATTTATGGTGACTCCTTGGTGGTCATAAACTGGGAAAACTGTAAATCAGACTTATCCTCTATTGATCTTGATCATTGGTGTGATAATATCAGAAATTTGATTCTGTGTTCATCAGGCATGGACATTAGTCATGTCTACCAGGAGCACAACCAGAGAGCAGACTGCTTATCCAAAGATGCCTTGGTTTTATCACCCGGTCACTGCTCTTTTTTTTAATATTATGATGATAGCATGTGTATGAGTGGTTCTACTCAGCGCTTTTGAGAGCTTGTGCCGGAGGTTTAGACTCCCTCTTTTTTGGCACTGAACTATTGCCTTTATTAGATCTTTTTGGTATGACAGGTGACAACTTCAGTCTCTTCTTGTGCTCCTGGTTTCAGATAGTCATTTTTTTACATCGGTGAACACTTGGGTCTTTTTTTGTTAGTCTGCCCATATTGGATTACTCTCAGAGTCCTTTTCCTCTTGTATTGGTATTTTTGGTTGGATGTTTGGGCCTCACCCCTGATACTCTACAGAGCTCTTGTAATTTCTCGCTAAGGGAGGCACTTCTGATGCCCTTTGATTCAATATGAATATCAAGGTCAGGCTTTTTTCATCTGAAAAAAAAAACTTTCCTTTACGAAAATCCTACTTTATGCTTTGTCAAAATATATAGATGCATCACATATTCATATCATAAAAGCCCAAAACATTATCTTCTAAACAAAACTGTCCAAGCCCTGTTGTATAGGCAAATATTAAGCTAACCCATTGGACATTTTGTTTTGTAAGGGGAGAAGGCTTTGTGTTCTTATATATATATATATGTGTTCTAAAGAAAAAATGCTTAGCCTTGATATTCATATGTATCAAAGGATAACGTTTACATCACAAATAGGATCATCAGATCCTTCAAAAAATATGAAAGAAGTTAAACAATGATAAAGCAGGCTGGACCAAATAGAGATTGCAAAGTAATCCCTTTCCTCAAAATAGGGTGACAGACATACTATCGAGGACACAAAAATAAACCAGACTGATTATCCCCGAAAGCGCTCGGGGTGCCGACTAATCATAAGATGTTGCTCTTCATCCAATGAGACTAAAGACATAATAATGCATCAATGCCAAAGGCATGTATATAAAAAAAACAACAAGAATTAACTCATGTGAGACTTTAGAAAATCTAAGCCTCACCTCCCCCAATAATACAACCTTCATAAAACTCAGTGAAGGACAAAAGGCCCATGGCCAAAGTGAGCACTTCCTTGGATAAGCAGTCTGCTTTCTGATTGTGTTCACAGAAGATGGTGCTGAAGCTCTAAAGTGAGAAAGGAGGATTTAAGGACAGTGATTTTTTCACACCAGCCTTCCAATTCAAGGGTGGAGAGGGTTGCTTTTTCATTTTCCCAATTTATAACTATAAAGGAGTCACCAAAAATATGAAGGGAAGGGATACCAATTTGAGCAGCAAAGAAAAGTAAAGTGCATAAGGCAAGCAATTCAGCTCTAGAGTTGGTGTTTGAGCCACATCCCAATTTCAAGCTGAAAGAGTGTATTTGGTTGATTTCAAACACAATGCGAGCACCATCGATATTGTTCATTGAAGCTCTGTCGAAGAATCCATGCGGATAATGGAGATCAGGTGGAGACCCAACCAACCTTACCCTTTTCCTTTTCCTGATCAGTGGATATGAGATCGTCTGGTCCAAGATCTTGACACATGAATGCTCTATCCCAATATTCATGCCTTCAAAAAGTGAGAGATTGCGGGTGATCCAGATGTTTCATATGAGAAAAAGAGGCAAGTGTGAGCTCACCCCAGAATTCTGATACCAAGCCTCAATATTCCCAAGAATCGAAGTAATTGACTAAGCGAAGTCCATATTGTGAGAACTCTTGAGTTGTGCAATGAGTTTCCTTACAAAGGTACAGGACAAAAAGATGTGACTGATAGTTTCTTCTGTAGACATACAGAGACGGCGTCAACTTGGGCCACACCACTCTTTCCTTATTAAAGTATCCTATGTGCTGATACGTTTTCCCAATTCTATCCATATAAAACATTTAAGCTTTAAAGGAATATTGTAATTCTATATCTTTATCAGAACTCTATTGTTCGAGAGTGGCACATGTGTAGAGACTATTAAGTCATATGCCAACGAAGCTATGACCTCCCCACTCTTTTTGTTATGCATCCATTGTAAAGAGTCAAGGGAGTCCTTAAGTATGGTCCCACCATGAGACAGACCTGAAATGTACTTGTCCCATTCAGTCTTCCATTTGCCTCTGAGATTCAAGTCTTCTGAAGATAATCAATATGAGTACCTTTGAGAGACAACATCCTCAATACCGGCATTGCTGAGAGTGAGTAAGTCGTAGTCTTCAAGATAGTCATGAAGGTCCTTAGAGAGTAAAAAAGAAGAGTTTTGGCCCGCAACCGGGTCCACTCCCAACCTGATTTTGTGTCCATTTCCCACTTTCCAACCTAGTTTCCTACTGATCCATGAAAGGGAATGAACAAATCCATTCAAGAAATAGGAAGTACATCGGACATAGTAACTATGTTTACGCAGCCAGTCCTCCACAATTTTTTTTTTGAGATATTTGGATTTTATAATCTGATTCCAAGTTCCCGAGTTGTTTAAGACCATCCAAAACTCTTCAGTCTAAGAGAGATTCTGAACCAATCTAGGTTTTTTTATATTCCATCCCCCGTAGTCTATTGGATTGGATATGACTTGTCAGTCAACCAGGTGAATCCTAGAGCAACCATCATTGTTGGCCCAAAGAAAGGTAAACATACATTGTCTCAAATGCTTCAAAATGGACATAGGTACCCTGGCTAGGGAAAACCAAAATACTGGAATGCTAGAAAGAACAACTCGAATAAGAATGAGTATGCCTCCCAAAGTGAGAAGTCTATATGACCAGTGGCAGATTTTTTTTAAAAACCCTTGATTAGCTATCTCCAGTCCTTAGTACCATAGTTATTGGGTCTTAACCCAAATATTTGAAGCCCTCATCAATGTGATCCATTTTGTAAGGGAGAAAAGCATTAATTCCATCTCTTATCTCATCATCAGTTTCATTGAAGAAGAAAGAAGAATTTTCTATACTGATACACATACTTGAAACCGAGCAGAAAAGTTTCAGAGAGTCATAATAGTCCTGCCATTCACATAAGGACCCAATGCCAAAAAGTATCACATCATCGACAAAGAGCAGATGAGTTACTGCTAGTAGAGACGAGACCTTTATACCCTTGATTTTCCCTTTTAAATGAGCCTCCTTGATAATGACACTGAGACCTTCGATCACCAGGAGGAAAAGGCGGGGTGAGAGGGGGCATCCCTGAAGGATGCCCCTCAAAGTAGAAAAAAACCCAAAAGGGGTACCATTTATAAGTACCGAGAAATTTGAAGAAACTAAGCATCCCATGATCCATTTAACCCCTTCCAACGGAACACCAATTTGTAAGAGGATAAGTCTCACAAAGGTCCAGTTAACTCTGTCGAAATATTTAACAAGATCAAGCTTGAGGACAAGGGCTTCCAAGTTTTTAGATTTGATAGTATGGAGAATTTCTTGAGTGATCCCCACCGGTTCCAGGATATTTCTGCTTTTGATAAAGCCAAATTGTTCACCCAAGAGAGATTTATCCGAAAAGGGATTCAAATGATTGGCTGCAATCTTGGCTATGAGTTTGTACACCAGGTTACCGAGAGAAATAGGTCTAAAATCAGCAAAGGTAGAGGGCTTTTCACTCTTGGGAATGAGAGTAATGAAGGTAGAATTTAGGGAAAAGTTGACCCTACATTTCCTTCTGGAGAGTTCCATAACATCAAGGAGATCCTTTCCCACCAAGTCAAAGAACCAGAGAAAAAATTCTATAGGCCACCAATCGGGTCCAAGACTCTTGTCCCTTTTTAAGCTTTTGAGAGCTCCCTCAACTTCAACAAGAGATACCTCAGTAGTGAAGACACCCGCCTCCTCTTTGGTAATGAAGGAGGGAAACAACTTGTTGATCTTCAACTGGTCACCAATATTTGTGCCCCCATCATCCTTAAACATTTCAAAGAAGTTCTTTTATCCCGGGGACTTTATCTGACTTTCCTCATTCAACAACAAACCATCTTCATTATGTAGGGCCCAAATAACATTGAACTTTCTGAGGGGAGATGCAAAACTGTGGAAAATTTTTGTATTGGCATCCTCCAACTCAATCCAGTTAACTCTACTCTTCAACTTCCAGGTGAGAACCTCATGGACAAGCAACTTCTCCTTTTGTGTTTTGAGGGCTAAGAAGAGGACAAACTCAACATTGGTGAGAATGCCAAAGGGCCAGGCCTCTAGGAGGGTAAGTATTTCACTATCAATAGCAGACATAAGACTGAATCTGATCTTTTTCTTATTTTTCTCCCAAGTCTTGACAGCCCCTTTGAGTCTTTAAAGCTTAAGCACCAGCCTAGACATGTCATCTATCTCCCTAGTCGGGAGGTCTGCAAGCCAGTTTGACTCCACAACCCGAGAGAAGTTCTCCTCAAGTAGCCAGGCCATGTTGAATTTTAAGGGGTAGATGTGAGAAGAGGAGTAGGTATTCAATTCCAAACAGATCGGATAATGGTCAGAGATAATAGAGGGGTGTGACCAAGTTCGATGCCTATGCAAGTGAGGTAAAAGGGAATCCAAAGCGATCCTTATCACTCATATCATTCCTCCAAGTAGGACCAGAGAAAGGAGGGGCCAAGTACACTAGCTTGTTTTTTTCAAGCAATTGAGAGAAAAAAGGGGTCAGGGGATCCAAACGAGCATTGGCACCCCAAATCTCAGCATCGTTTAGGGTGAAATTGAAGTCACCAGCCACGATCAAGTTCGGAAGGTTAAATATGCCACCACTAACAACTCTAGTCCATAAGGTTTCTTTGTTGTTATAGGGCCCATAGCAATTTAGGAGAGAGAATTCCCTAGATGATCCCCTAAAGGTGACCTTTACCAATAAGCCAGCACAGGTTTTGTGTTCTTATAATACATATATTAAGAACACAAAGTCTTCTCCCCTTCCAAAAAATTTTGGTGATTTTCTTTATGGACCATATGGCGATGCTCTTGAGACAATTGAGTACATGTTAGGACTAAAATATTTCATGTATAATTTTGACTTATATTTTTAATATAGTATTTTTTTTAAGTTATGAAAAAAAAATCTAATTTGTAGGACATTTTGTTTTGAAGGGTGCGATGATACTAGTGTTAATGCACCGAATCCCTTTAGAACTCTATAGTTAAGCATGCTTGGGCTAGAGTAGTACTAGGATGGGCGACCTCCTGGAAAGTCCTAGTGTTGCACCCTCCAACCCTTTTTGTATGCCTCTAAGATGAGGGAAACGCAGGGTCGGGAGGATCACAATGGATCGATACGTTGGGTTGGTCCTCTTGGTTGTCGTGGCATCCTCTGGGGTAAGCAATCACCACTAGATCAAGATGTGGGAGGATTCCACGTTACACCAAAGCAGAGGGAGTGCCCATTTGACCCACCGAGGGTGGAGATTTTAGCACAATATGTTTGCTTCTCCAATGCAAAAAAAAAAATGTCAAGAACCCCTCAACGAGATCTACACACTGTCCTAGGTGGTCGCAAAACTTACACCTTTTTCTCGGCTGGCGCATTTGTGGTTTATTAATTTCTATATTCATCACATGGGATATGAGAGTGCCTTATTAACCGAGTTCTCTTTGTAATTAGGGTTTCTTCTTCTCTTGATTTTTGCTTCCTTCTTTCCATGGATCCCCCTTCAGGATGAGGGTCACGGGAGGAGCTCTCTCTTAACGTGCGCCTCAAAAATTTCATAGATGCAGTGGTTGATGCAGCTCCGAGGACCTTCCCTGAAATGGATTCTCACTTTGTTAAGCTCACCGCGACCCCTGAAGTAAAGCTTTCTTCTACCTCTTCGAAAAGAAAGGTAATCGCCTTAACTCATAAGGGACTAGTGGGTTGTTTCACATGATTAAGGCCCTCTCAAAGATCCATAGAATTTTGGTTGAATAAAAATTGGAGATCGTTGGTAAAGGGTGAAGTAGTTCAAAATTTGTGTGGTACAGGTTCTTTGTCTTCTTATTTGAGCATAAAGAGGATAGAGATCTCATCTTCTGGAACGGTCCTTATTTTTGAGTGGCGAGGGGTATGTACTTAACTTAGTCGAACACATATTTTTATACTAAGAAAGACATTCCAAAAGCAGTTCATGCCTGGGTCAATTTCCCTCACCTTCGCTTGCACTATTGGGGTAAGGATGATTTAAAGGCTATTGGAAATACCTTGGGGAAATATATTGATCGCGTTGAGCCAAAACTCCCTCTATTTTCTTGTGCCATGATTTATGTTGAAGTGGATATAGAAAAAGTTTGTCGAAAGAAATAAACCTGACAATGGAGGGATGGAATTACTTGCAAAAGGTGGATTACGAGTTAATCCCCTTCAAGTGCAAGATTTTCCATGAATATGGCCATTTCACCAAGAGATGTGCTAAAAGTAAGGTATAGGATGAAGAACCAGAAAAAATGATGGAGAACGAAATGTAGTTTCCAAAAAGGGGCCAACGAGGCAGGCCTCTCTAGAAGGTGGAAAGGAGGTAGAGACGAGAAATAGATTTCAAGCTCTGGCCAGTCAAGAGGAGGAACAAGAATAAGAAGGTGATATACGTAAAGATCCTCATAATGCAATAGCAATGGAACAACCAGTAATTGCAGAAATTACAGAGGAAGGGAACTATGTGTCGATTCTTTTAGAAAATCCTTATGAAGAAGTTCCTTCAAGAGCCTTTGGTTCAACTAGATCCAATTAAAGAATGCCACATGAATAAACTTCATAATACAAGGGACCTGGAAAAGAGCTCACCAAGAAAAAAGGAAGAAATCCTAATGGAACTCATAGAGAAGAGTAGGAAGAAAAAGAGAAAGTGGAAGAGAAGCAATCTAACCTAGACCAATACCTTGAGGTTCTCACCTCAATAAGAAAACAGAGCCTTGAGTATGATGAGAAAAGTAAGACAAGGCTCTCCACTCTGAACTCTAAGAAATAATGAAATTGTCTCATAGAATTGTAGGGGTTTAGGAGGAAAAACGAAGGTTGAAGCAATAAAATCAACGGTAAGAAAAGAAAAAATATCCATAACCCTGATCCAAGAGATAAAAATGGAGGGGCAATATTGTAAAGAGGTCTTGAAGAAAATATGGAAGAATGGAGAAAGTGTTTTGATATGAGCTTTTGGCTCATCATGTGGTCTTAGGACTTGGTGGGATAATAGAAGGTTTTCATTAATAGACGTTTGGAGAAATAATAATTGGATAATGGTCGACCTGGTTGATTCGGAGGAGAATCAACATCTCCGAATTTGTAATGTGTATGGGCCAATTTTGTATCACAAAAAACAGGATTTTTGGAGATCCCTCAGAGAACTTTGAGAAAAGAACTTGCATATAAGCAGTATTGTTGCTAGGGATTTTAATGCCATAGTGTCTCATTCATAGAGACGAGGTGGTTTGAAGGTTAGAGATCCCTTTGGCGAGAAGCTACCTGCAATCTCTTTAGGATCTCATTGATATAAAACCTAGAAGGGGGACTTACACCTGGAGTAACAAGAGCATTGTACCGGGGCACATCATTGCACGTTTAGATTACTTTCTGGTAAGTTCTTCCTTTCTTCTCAATAGAAGTATTCATGTTTCAAAAATTATGCCTTCATCTATTTTAGATCATAAACCCATCCTTTTAGACTTCATCATCCCTGATAATATAGAAATGCTCTCTTTCAAATTCCTCTCTTCTCGGGCAAAAGATGAATAGGTGTGGAAGAAGTCTCCTCTCTTGTTCGTTAAGCCCGGGGGATTTTTGTGAAAGGATCCCCAAGCTTCATCTGGGAATCTAAGCTGAGATCATTCAAGCAAGTTCTTAAGACCTGGGCAAAGAAGAAACTGGACATCAATCAAGAAATAAGAAGTTTACAAGAATCCCTCAGAGACTTCAAAGAAAAAATGGTAACCATCATCATTACAACAAAAATCTTGTGCAAAGAAAATGAATTGGAGGAAAAGGTTAGAAAGAAAAGAGGAAGAGGAGTGGATAATCGGATCAAGGAGTGTGTGGCTCAAAGATGGAGACAAAAATACCAAATAATTTCATAGCCGTCATAAGGAAAGAATAAGAATAAACACTATTTTAGACATCGAAGATGACAACGGGAACCAAATAAACTCCTTTAAGCAAACTAAGGATGTTGCATTTGAGCACTTCCAAAATATGCATCAGGAAGAAGAAGGAGAAGACAAGGCTAAGGCTATTAATTTGTGTCATTGCATTCCCGGTCTAATCTCATATGAGGACAATGCAAGGATGCCTAACAAAGTCACTAAAGATGAAGTTAAAGCTGCAATATGGTCTATACATCTTGATAAAGCCCTTGGGCCTGACGGGTTTTCCATCTCCTTTTATAGACATTTCTGGAGCGTAATAAAAAATGACCTCTACCAAATGATCAACTGCTCTATGGTAAGGGATAGGATTGGGGGAGCAACTAATTATTCTTTCATCGCCCTCGTCTCGAAGGATAAGAAACCCACTTCTTTGAACAGGTTTCGCCAATTTCCCTCTGTAACGCCTCTTATAAGATATTAACTAAAATCATTGCTTCACGTCTTAAGAAGTTCCTCTCGAGGATTATCTCTAAAAATCAAAGTAGGTTCTTAGTTGGCAGACAAATCATAGATAATATTATCACTGTATAGGAAGCAATCCACTCAAGTTTCGAAAGAAAAGGGAAAGGCATGGCTATCAAACTGGACTTAGTTAATGTTTTTAATAGAGTAAGGTAAAACTTTCTTTTTAGAGCTATGATAAGCTTTATATTTAATGAATCATCCAATGGATCATAGCTTGCATTGGCAACCTGTGAATCGCCCCTCTAGTAAATGGCAGGCCTACTAATTTTTTTCAAAATTCCAAAGGTTTACGACAAGGGTTCCCTCTTTCCCCCTTCATGTATATCATAATGGTGGAAGTTCTAAGCAGGAATTTAAATAAACAAGTATTTGATGTCTCTCTTCCACATGTCTGGATCACCCTCAGGTGTCAAAGCAGCTAATCATGCCCATTCTGCAGATGACACAATCCTCTTGGGAAGTGCTTCAAAAATCATAACGAAAAAGTTCAAAAACTCCTTGTCTGCCTTCCTTCAAGCTTCAGGAGGGAAAACTAATGACAACAAATGCTGCATATACACAAGGAACTATCCTCAAAGTCATAATACAAAGATTGCAAGGATTCTGGGCTTTAAGGTAACGGGGAGTTGAACCTCTTTTAAATGCTTGGGATTTCCTCTAACTCTTAAGAATTACGGCAAGGATTCTGATTGGGAGGAGGTAATTCAAAAAGTGAACAGAAAAAATCATTTTTTGGCGAGGGGGGCAAATTGGTTGAATATTGCTAGAAAAATCACGCTTATTAAAGCAGTTTTGAGTTCAATTCCTTTATTTCTTTTCTCCAATCTCTTTGCTTCGGCTAGGAATCTCTCTATCTTGGGCAAGGAAACCAGAGGCTTCCTATGGAAAGGAGGTAAAGGAGGTGGAAAGAAATTTCATTCAGTTAATTGGGATGTTATTTGGAGTGAAAAAGGAAAGGGGGGATTGGCTGTAAGGGAGCCCAAGCTCATGAATATAGCTATGGGCACCAAAATCCTTTGGCACTTTGTCAGAGGTGGTTTGGAGTGGTTAAAAGAAGTAATTACCAAAAAATATATGAAAAAATAGCAAGATTCAATACGTATATGTAGATCTTTCTAGGCAAGGGTCCAAGATATGGAAGCTTGTATAGTTGCCTCAAATCTTATCAAAGCAGACTTGCATTGGATGGTTGGAAATGGAAAAAGAAGAGATACACGGGAAGACAAAATTTTACACAATCCTCCATTAATTGAGAAGGAAGTTTTTCTAGGAATAAAATAATGGTTAAGGAGTAATAGAATCATTGAGCTCTCTAATTTATCCTCCTCGTCTGAGAGTGGGGAACGGACTAGTTGGTGATCCCCTAATGTACCAACGCCTTTTCAAGATGAGTTTGTTGCTCTTATTCTTAAGCCTAATGGGAATGCCCCATCGAATTTAAAAGAAAAGGATAGTCAGGGTTGGGGTCCAACTAGAAGATATTTAGTGAAAGAAGGTTATAAAAAATTTTACACAATCCTCCATTAATTGAGAAGGAAGTTTTTCTAGGAATAAAATAATGGTTAAGGAGTAATAGAATCATTGAGCTCTCTAATTTATCCTCCT
>LPNX011015661.1:567531-731811 GCA_001517045.1 Pseudotsuga menziesii
ATCCCCTGATGTACCAACGCCTTTTCAAGATGAGTTTGTTGCTCTTATTCTTAAGCCTAATGGGAATGCCCCATCGAATTTAAAAGAAAAGGATAGTCAGGGTTGGGGTCCAACTGGAAGATATTTAGTGAAAGAAGGTTATAGAAAATTGCTGCAAGATTATCCACAACTTCCTCATTCACATCTCTGGAAGCAAAGCTGGAATCCCGAATGCCTTACTAAGATCAATGCTTTCTCCTAGCTAATGGCCCATAAAAAAAAATTAATAGCGGAAAATATTAGAAGGGGAAGAATCGAAGGATCAAACCACTGTGTTTTATGTAGAAATGAACAAGAAATGATAGAACATCTCTTCTTACAATGCCCCTTTTTCTGTTAATGTGTGGGAAATCTTGGTGCGAAGTCTAGGGATCTCCCTCTCTCTCTCTGCCAAACCAAATCTCGCGGTTTTTTTTTGGGGTTAGAACTATCAATATCTGGGCAACTTAAGTGGAAAAAGAACTCTCTCAAACATTTGGAAGGCGCTCTCAAAGTTCGTTGACTGGAAAATATGTATTTCAATAAACAAGGACATATTCAAAGGAGTCTAAGCCAACTCCATTAGAGTAGCCAACACGGTCATACTTCAGATGAAATAATTTCTCCTTGTGCAAGGTCGGAATGTTAAGCAATGAGAAACTATGTCTCCTTTGGAATACGAATGGGTTTCTCAGTTTTGCAAGTACAATTTCCTTTAGTCCAAACATTCAGTTAGAGCTTAGGGATGGGTTTTGAAACTTTCTTTGGAATCCATTGTTTCTTCGGGGGAAGGAATAGTGTTTAATGTCTCTATTATTTGATGGTGCTTCGAAAGGGAACCTAAGGTTGGCAGGTCCGAGAGGGATCCTATTTGATCCAGGAGGAAATAAGGCCCTTTATTTCTCATGGGGTTTGGGGAAGAGGACGAACAATCAAGTGGAGTGGGCAACATTTATGCATGGTTAGAGGTGTTGAAAGAGATAAAGATATATAAGTGTCAAATATTTGGGGATTCATGGATTGTCATACAAAGGATGAGAAAGATTCAGGAAATTGAGAAGGAGTAGGAAGGGTGCAGAGGAGAATTTTGGCTCAGTTCAAAAGCCTTTCTGACCTTCAATTCTTTCATATAAATCTCCATAACAATGTTGAAGCAGATTGCTTTTCCAATATTGGTTGTAGTCTCCTAGAAGGTGAGCTATTGATCGATAACTCTATAAATTCTATTGAATGGATGTATTGTTTCCTAAGCTAAGAAAGTATATATCTCCTCCTCCTAAGGAGAGCAAGGTTTCTTGTTCTTTTCATGAACTTAATAGAACTTTGATGGAAGACCTTGATCAAATTGAGGATTTGTATGGTTAGACAAGGTGGCAGAGGACCATTAACAAGCATAATAATGACATTGAGGTATTCTATGAAATCATTCCCATCAAATTTATGGTGGTTGAGCGGACCCATGTGATTGCAATTATGGCAGGTTACAATTTTGATAGTTTGCATGAGTTGAATTCTCATCCTTATGGAAAGCTCAAGAATATTGGCATTTGTTTCTATAGGGTTGTTTTAAGAGCAATATGTAGAAAGTATGCTTTCATTTATATGATAAGCCCTCTCCTCCCTGCCATCATAAGTTGTGAGATAGGTGTTACGAGGGGTGCCCAAGCTGATCCATCGAAAGGGAATATGTCGACCAAGAAGTATTAAAAAGTGAAAGGCTATTTGGTGAATTATAAGAAACTTATATTCTCTGAGCACGAGGTCGTCAATGCAGTCCTTGAAATCCAACGACACACAAAGATGGATATTTCACACTTCGATACCAGGTTGGAGGATGTGGAAACAAATTCTAGGGTTTTGGAATGAGAGATGAAAATGCCAAGAGAACCCTACGAAGGATGGAGCAATCACAAGTAAATAATTATGGAGGGATGTGGAACTTTCTAGTAAGCTTGAGAAGCTCATTAACAAAAATCCTCAAACAAAATCATGAGCGGTATGAACTCCATGTTAACCAGCTCAAGGGCTCGCTTGAAGGAATGCAAAAGGAAATGGATGGCCTCATGGAAGATATGCATGGATTTCTAAGCACTCTGGATGCCTCTGATCAGTAAAATCGTGCCTCTCCAATGGAAGGGCTCTCCTCAACACTCCAAGAAGCAGAGAATATGCAAGATGCGATGAACCCTTTAGATATAATTTAGGAATGAAGATCCAACACCTTTCTTTTTGTCTTCTGAATGTATTTTTGTCTTTTTCTATGTAAGCAATACATCATAATCTTCTCTACAAGAGGCAGTAGAATAGGATATCAGACTTGTAGCTCTAATTTTGAGATAGTCCTTTTTAGTGATGGATATTTAGAGAACTCTGATGTCTTTGATTTTGTTAAGTTAGGAAATTTGAATCTTTTCTACACTTTTTCCTTTTTTATATTAATACAAACCTTTTTTGCATTATTGTTAAAAAATGACATTTTGTTTTGAAACAAAATAAAATTTTGTGATCTTAAATGAGAAAGGTGTATAGTTTGAGTTGGTCTAATGGTTAAGAGCATGTGTTTTCGCCTAGGAAGTCATAGGTTCGAATCCAAAGGGGGTAGGGTATATATGTTTTCATTCAAATCATTGCTCTTAAGGGGTCCCTTGTCCCACAAACAAGGGGGTTCTCATACACCAATTTGATGTATGGCTTGACTGTGACCTTAAAATCGGATTATTATTATTATTTGGTGTGTATAGAAATGATTTCCTATACCTAATATGACAACCACTATTTTTTCAATGCTCTTGTTTGTATACGAATTATGGTTACAATATATTCCCACCAACATCTCACTTAGCCATGGACATTTGGAAAACCTTAGTATTACATAATGATAAGTCAAAAAAAAATTAGACCCTTTAAACAAAATATTTACATGCTTAGAAAATTGAAATGGGATTATGCCATAGTGTGGTGGTAAAGCTTTTGTTAATGTTTGGTAGAAGTGAAAGGTTCAATTTATTTGATTTATTACATGTTAAATTATATTTGTATTTGGACCAAGGGGTTAGCTCAATGGATTGTTACAAATGTTGTTGGGCTAGTTTTGTGTTAGTATGTACTCTATTCAAACCCCCATGTTTGAGGCACACTAGTCCATGTTAATGGGTTTATTACATATAATATCCACAAATGCGAGGAAACATCCCTTGGGTTTGCCCACAAAGTTTTCCTTAAAAGAAAAAATCTCATTAAATAAACTTTGAGGTTTTGTCAATTGGGTCTAACTTGAGAAGTTAAGAGAGAGGAGTGTTATCCTCCCCACACAGGATCAATTCCTACAAGTGACATGTGAAGTCTTCATGAGTATATTGTTGTAATTCCTTAAGCCCCAAAGAATTTGGTTTACCTTGGGCATCATCCTCAAATTGAGAGGAAGTGCCTGATGAGTTTCCACAAAATATGTATTATGCAAAAACAAAAACAAAAACTTTGAGGTTCATAGCTCTTAACAAACCAAAAGAAAAAATTATTCTAAAAAAATAAAAGGGACCATTGCAAAAACCTTAAACCTTAGTAATAGGGCATACCAAAACCAACATTGCACTAACATTTTATACATACATAATTGTGTTTTACATTGGAGTTGTTGTTGATGTTTTGAATTTGCTTTGTTAGGGCATCCATGTTTTGTTATTGCTTACCTTCACTACACTTCAATGTCACCTTAATCCTCTATTGTAACAACCTGGATACCTTGCAACAAGTCTAGGTAGTAAACCTACCTAGTATAAGACGTTAGGGCGCATTAAAATGGTTGCCCCTCAACCAAAGGTTGAGTTTGCAAACTAAATCTAGTTATCCAGATAGGAAACAATTGCAACCATGTCCTTATTGATCCAAGCAAGTTTGTCCTAGGGGTCTTTTAGGAGCTAATGGAATCTCTTATGACAAAATTCTCATGGACATCTCTATGGATCAAATACACTAGTGTAAGCTATAAACATAAATGACACACATTGGTTGGTTGTTTTGTTAGTTGGATTCTACTTGAGTCCAATATGAGGGCTTGGATTACGGAAATTTGGATGCCACACGATTGGTTGTCCATAGCTACACAACTCAACAAAGGAGGTTTTAAGAAAAATTATCAATCCACTGATGTTTTTTCTTACATCCCTTAGGTTTATCTAATGAAGCAAGTTTCCATAGTTGTTTCCATGTCTAGGTGGAATTCTTAGCATTAACCATGCATTTTTGGGAGTTTTTGGAATATATTTCAACATCCATTGGACTTTTACCTATCACTAAGTAACAGTAGTTCTTTAACCCTATACCTTATAGGTGTTTCTACTTAAAGATAACTTTGTCCTAAGATTTAAATGTGTTTTTCTACATCTAGATTGAGTGTAGGGTTTTAAACTAACATGTGAGGTATACTAGCCTCTCAAATACCTACTTTTGACATCGAAATCTCAATCACAGAATTCAATACCATCCCCAGTGGTCGAACTCAGTTCCGCAGCCCATAAAAAAATTGTTCTTTGTATTCCTAGGCCCAAAAGGCTATCACAATTCATTCTTAATCGAATTAATTATTTTTTTGTTTTTAAAATGGTACTGTAAAATCAATGTTATTGTTTATTTTAATGCAAAAAACTTGATATAATAGGTAACACTTTCATACAAAAACATATACATGGATATATCATAGAGAAACCCAATGTTGGGGGACTCCAACTTATAAATGGTTTGCTCGACTCTTTATTAAATCTCAAACAATCAGTTTACAAAAGTGGTCATTGAAGCTTTCTCCATTTTGTGAATGCCTCAAACAAGAATTCTTCCACTTGCCTGATACATTATATCCTCTACCAAATATTGGCTCGAATGAAACATCTTCTTGGAATGAGCCTCTTGAAACTCTCTCTCTTACTGCTAATCCCTTATTGAGTGTTTTCCTTCACACTCTTGAATGAACCTCAATTGATTCATTATTTATTGTCTTTATTCTGCACAAGGAAAACCAACCACTTCAAGAATAAAATTATTGTACATCATAACCATTGAGCCCATCTTGTCTTCATTTATTTTTGTCAATGGTAAGATCAACCATCATTCAAGGAGTTGGTATCATTTGGGCCTTTACAATGCCTTGGTGACATATTCCCTAGTTAACATGGTATTGACATGGGTTGCAAGCCACTTTTTCTTGCCAATTTTCATGTGTTCAATACATAGTAGATGTTTCCATGACTTCATATCTTGTAATCCTATGGGCCCTCTTCCCCACACCACTCGTTGCTTCCTAGTTCAATATATAGATTATTTTGAGGAGATCATGGAAATGAAATCCTTCAAAATCTTTAGTGCAGTCTCAATTGTTGATCTCAGCAAGCTTTAACACTCTAGATCTCACTGTGGGATCTTTTGGAAGGGGTGATATAGTGGGGGTAGTACTTCCATTGGAAAGCTAGGATCAATGTTGAATTGTATGTTCACCCTTGCATGTCAAACAAATAAATCATGACATTTCAATATTTTTATTTCCCTTCAATTTATCTTCACATAAATTAATAACGCATTAATTTTAGTTTTTAATTATTATTTTCAAAGGTTCAAACTAATAGAATAAATAAAGAAATAACATATTTTCAATATTATAAACACAAATAAAAAGTAAAACAAGGTACATTATAAGATAAAAAATACGATTCCCTAGATGTGGGTGAGAGCCAAGGGCCAACACATGAAGGACATGTGCAAGTTAGCCTGGAGACTAGACATCTGGGCATACAAAAAATTGGTGCAATTAATGTGGAATCCTTTGGGTTGAGCACCTCTGTTAATGGCAATTAACTTGTTGGCCTTTCACGAGGGGAAGGGGATGGAGATAAGTATTGTGTCAATTCAATCCAACGTGATGTTGCGACAACATTCTTGTGTGAATATGAGGTTTAATGAGCAAGAAGGGGTTCATATGGGTCTGAGGTTTTGGTTCTTTATTATTTAGCAATCTCCTCAGACGTTGGTGGCATGCTGCGAGGTGGAGAAGAGTGGAGAAAAAACCATGTCTCGGCGTCACCGTGGTACACCAAGACGTGGAAGTAGTGGCCATGGTGCTTCAAGATGCAAATATTTTGGTTGGTCCGGGAGTGATGGGTATGTGGACTCTGTTTTGATGTAGGTTCACTGCCTTATAGATTATTGGGAGAATAGCATTTTTGCATAGCAACTAGCCTCAACCTGCTCAGTCAGGAAGATAAATCACTATTGGGTGGTTAAAATTATGATGTCCTTCTTGATCGAGGACATTCAAGCCAAATAGAGAAGATCCAATGAAACGATATTAGATATGCATTTGAGCATGGAACATACTGTTAATGGTCTAAACAACCTTGATGAGAGCTTTGATTGGGATATTTCTCTATTTGGGATGCATTTTGAGGTTGTTGGAGTAGCGACGCAGGGGCTATCTGATGATAACTTGATAGAGGGAGCCTCTCAAAGTGTGAATCCAGGAGCCTATGATCCGACAACATAAGGAAGAAAGCTACCATACCATGATCCTGGTGACAAGCTGGTGACTTCGACTCCATTCGAACCTAGCCTCCTCTCTACTAAGAAGATATAATGCTCGGATTTGGAGAACTTGGTTCTGCCACATAAATGGTAAACCTCTCTTGGCTAAACAGCCTGACATACGATCCTTAGACCTAGAGAGGAAGGTTTGATCAATTACTGAGGATCGTGAGGACTCTTCTCATGATGCACACCCAAGCTAAGCGTTGTTCTAATGCTTCAATCACTCCCTATTCTATTTGGTTTTTTTGGTTTTTTGTTTTAGATAGTCTATTACATAGTATGTCCTATAGATCGTTGATAGCTAGTCAAAACTTAATGGTCTCATTTTGATATTCTTCATGTTTCCCTTTGTGGAGAAGGCCTTGTTTTTTAGAGAGACAATCATGTTAGTATTTTTAAATGCCTAGGGTGATGGTTTCACCACCTCATGCCACCTTAAGAAACCGTGATTAATGATATCTATAATCTTGTATATTTTTCTTTATATATAATAGAATTACTATACTTTAAAAACAAAAACTTTAAAAATTTCATATAAATTATATACTACATATAACTAAATAAACAATAGCTAACTAAAATTGCATGAATTGAAATTTTGCTAGATCAAAATATTGTACTTCATAAATAGAAAGTTTGAGGAGTTGGTTCATAGAAAGGAATTGAAGACCTTCCACGCTATTTCCTTTCTTACTTTGTGGGGGTATTTGGCTTACCTACAATTCCATTGCTTTTTTTGAAGCTCAATACCTTTAGACCCTTCGAACCTCGAATTTCAGATTTTATTAATTGCCCAATTTTCCAAATCTCATGGTATTATTCTAAAAGCTTGGGTCGTTGGGGAATTAATGATGGATAAATTCCATCCTTGGGGGATTTTTTGAAAATGCCTATTAGGGAGAGAATTCAATATTGTGCATCAATGGATTTCTTTATTTAAAGGACACCTGTTATTTTCAATTTAGCTTGAAAATGGGATCCAACGCTAATAATAAAGTCAAGTTGCTACATAGCATTGCTTAAGATTTCTACTTCAAAGGTCGTTACTTCACTATAGGTTTTTAGGGATTTGACCTTGGTTATTAATTTGATGTGATATGAGAAAATGATACATGATATTACTCCTCAATCCCTAAATTTGCATGTTAAAGAGGTTTCTTCTCATTTTACCATCTCTTTTACGCATGTGTTTAGGCAGTTGAACTGTCATATACCCCAATTTTGTAAAATAATGTTATTTGTTTTAATTTGATTCCTAAGACATTATGTTAACTTTAATGCTAAGTAGGAACTGATGACTCAGCAGAGTCAAAAGATGTGGAATGTAATTCTGAATATTTTATTTTTAATAAATAAAAAGTGGAGAAAACAGCTTGGGAGAGCTGTTAATAAGAGTGTTACTGGTCAAACTGGTGGAAGGAACTAGGTGGAAAGCAAAAGACAAGTGGCAGCATCCTCAAACACTTCCTATGTTGCAGGTGGAAACTTCCCTACATTTGGGGTCATGATCCCCCAAGAAAGTGGGATCAGAGCAGGTAGCTCATTTAATGACAACTAACCCAAAAAGACCTAGGCAATCTTTTAAAAGTACCCAATGAAGAGAGCCGAGGCTGCTCAGATATTTTCCAGGAGAAGAATCATTCAGGTGGAATGCACTTCAAGGAATTCATTGGGAAAAAGGGAAAACTGTAAGGAAGGTGTTTTGAGAGAAAAACTGCAGTAACTTGGTCTGATACAGCTTGTTAGCTGAGAGAATTGGCTGATAAGTTCAGGACTGGTATTGAGTCTTAAGACTAGTGCTTGATTATTTCCTGCACCTAGTTCCAGCCAGGGATACCAGAGCAAGCTCGGAGGTCCTGAGGAGTCATTGTTTGAGCGCCCTCCAGGAGTTGGTAGGGAGGAACGGCCTCCCACTACTGTTGTCGTCCAAGCTCTAAGAACAGGTTCTACTATTTATTAGTTTCTGCTTATTTATCTGTGTATGATTGAATGATGCATTTGCAGTTTATAGTGTAAAAACTCAGAAAATAGAATATCTTAGTTTGTTTAGTAATGGAATTATGCTTAATGAGAAACAAACCCTACCTGTGTTTTTCCCCATCTAGAGTAATCCAGATCGTACTCTAGCATAGGTGGTGTACTTATATAAAGGAAGTATGATGCAAATGTAGAATAAGATGTTAGCCGAAATAGTAGAATGTTTCCTTTTATTTGTTGTCAGAAGAATGGTCATTTTGTACCTAGAGTAGTGTTAAATCTGGACTGAGAATGCAAGATTATTAGAGACAGAAAAAGAAGCTATATTATTTTATTGATGGTATTATGTGTTGATAGATAAAACAGTTTTTGATACAGTATTCATTTATGTAATCTTTTTACTTACTTTGGAACCAAAAGAAAAGGATATATTAGTTAAAATAGAGTAGGGTTAACTAAATAAAAATGTTTTTAACTTTACAGTTTATTTCTTCCAGTTATGATAATTAACTACTGAATGTATAGCAACTAAACTGTGAGCAGAATTAACTAAACTTTGATTTAATTCTACAGATATGCTAGTTAGTTTCAGAATTTACTTATGGCTGTTAAAGTAACTAATTTATTCAATTCTTTATCTAACTAAACTTGAACAAGTTCTACAGATACTAACTTGTTCCTCAATAATTTAAAAAACAAACACTACAATACAGTTCATAAGAAATATTATATATATATATATAGTTTGTTATTCTTTTAATTTATAAACATTATTATTGTAAAGTAAATAGGGTAACTTAAGAAGTAAACAATAGAATACTATCACATAATATACCTCTAATAAACTTATATAATTATAAGAACAATATTACTTACAGGTAAGATAATGTTCTTATTTCATTATAATAAATAAACAAGTAAATATAAATTATGTACTTAAAAGGATGTAACTAACAGTTACATAAGTACAACACTGAAATATGAAATTCTTACTTTCCAAAGGTTAAAAATTGTATAACAACATTTACAAATCCTTTTATAATAAAGTAAATTAAAATAAAAATAATGTACAGAAACCCTAGCAGGTAATATTTAAATAATATTACAGGGTAAAAGTTAAATACAATAACGTGCAGGAAATAAACCAACAGAGTAATATCATGCTCGATTCATCAAGTTTAATCAACCATTATACAACATAAGTAATAACCCAACAATTTACTGAAGTGCATTATAAATGAAAGATAATTTTTAGAAACTGTAAATACTTTTATTTTTATATCGCCGAGTTAGGGTAAAACCCTACCATTATCGAAATGTACAACAGAGATAGTAACTAAAAGAGTCTAACTCAGTTTAAAGCACTCATGGCTTCGAACAAAATTCACAGAGTATGGCTTAAACAACCCTTACTTTCATATATACTTATTTACACAGTAACTGAACAAAATTCAAAATTTACAGTCACGGCCTAAGCCGGAAGCCCCACATAAAGCAAGGGGTATAACATCAACAAACAAGTAGCGAACCAGTTAACCCCAAATAAACCAAAACCACAAGGGTTTTGCAGGCCACGGCGACCAACCGTCAAATGTCCCATAAGGGACCGTACAAGGACGAACAGCCATGGGATATCCAAGGCTTACCCGTGAGTAATGCTTGTTCCAGCTCTGCACCAACCACGCCGGAGGACAGGTGGATACCTGTGTAACATCAACAATAAAAATTGTTAAAATTTTGTTGTGTATGAACTGGAACACACATTAAAAACAAGAAACGAGGTCAATGTAATTGCTTCTTACCTTAAATCTTAATGGAAACATAACCACCAACAACCAACAACGCAACTACCAACGCGAGGAGGAGACAGACCTTCATCTACCACAGGGGAGTCAGAGGTTACTATCACAGTATTTACCAACGGTGGCCGAGAGTTGAAGCATCTGGCCAAGCAAGTGTAACGCTTGCGCCGCAACCACTCATAGAACAAAACACTTTATGCTACAAACCCTATGCACTAGTTACTTTGGAAAAACAAGACCTCGACTGTCACTACCGAGCCCAAGGGAGGAAGGACTTGCAGACTGACAGATGCCAAATGGAGCAAGCAGCGGAAGTTAAAACCCTGGAGAAATGCAACCAATCTAGTATAAGCAGCGGAGGTATCCCATTACAGCTTTTCTCTCTCAGTTTCCAAAGCAGGATTACGAAGGGCGAAAGACCAAAAACAAGTTAGGCGACTATCACTCAAGCTAGTTACAGAAATCGGCATGAAGGTCGCAGTGCAGTAGCAGAGCAGACGGAGGCGAGAACGACGGGAGAAATGACAATGCTAGGGTTACAAATGGTCCTTTTATCTATGCAACACATGGCCACAATGACGCCACGTTAGCCAATACAATAATTTGCACGCTGTGGGTATAAGTATATAGTCCCGGCAAGCAATCACCCGAGATTATTTTTCCCAATCATTCTTGCTGTTACGAAGGTTCCACCATAGTCCTTAGCTCCAAAGTCAACCTATATTTTACGTCGCATGATAACAAAGGAATCATTACTATATAAACTTGTTATAAAGTTTACAAACAGCGTGGAGAATTACGACCCATAAATATACATTATGGTATACTATCACTCAAATAGTTATAACCTTGGTATTAGTAAAACCTTGTAATATGGTATAAAAGGAATTAATTAACGTTTATTTGGTGAAAATATTGTCTCAAACATATGTTCATTCAACCAATTAATGGTAACATGGCAAGGGTAGATACATTACATAACTTAGCACGTTATGCAAATAAAGGAGGTACTCAATACAAGATTATAGAACTATAATTTAAAGATAAACCATAAACATTTCATGGGTGAGGACTAAGCTATGACCCCATTGTTTATAACAAACATGACATTCAATCTTTAAACCAACTATAACTCTATCTAAAGTTATGATAATTGATGTTTATAAAAGAATTTTCTTGAAGTCAATTTATGGTATATACCCTACATGCTAGCGTTAGCCTTTTACCTTTAGATATTTAATTAGTAAACCAGTAAGGTTTGCTATTAAGCATGATAAGTCTTAATAGCTTAAGGATCTTGACTTTGAAGTCTTTATAAATTAAATACCTTAACTAAATAATAAATTCCAAGTAAATTATGGGCAAAGGAACTTGTTCTGTCAACACTATTATAGCCTGATTGAAGGTAGTATTTGAGATATAATTCCTTAGAAATTCAAGCTGGGAGGATGGAGTAATAGTTTAGAAACATAATAACTTTTGCACATTACTTTCATATTGCAAAGAGTAACCAAAAATTTATCAGGAGTTAAAGGGATTATGTTCACTTTGCAAGATAGATCCTTAACGTAATAACCCTACCATCCTGAGTCTGCATGCAAAGAAAAATTGAAGACTTTATACACACAACGACTATGATCCACATCAAGATTTTTTCTAGTACGCAATAAAAGCAATAAATTACAACTACTGGAAAGAAAACAGTTGTCAACCTTATTGATATGAATGAATCTCGTTTCCAGGGCATCTTTAGATAGAATTACGATTTAAAGGTTTTACCTCTTAAAAAGTAGTTGAAATTGAAAAGCATTTATAATCTTTTACTGAGATATTTTTATTGCGACGAATAAATATCTGAATGCTTTAGGATTATCGACAAGCAGCACCGAATCTTCTTACCTGTAAGTCTGTAAGAGCAGGTAAACTTTCCGCGTTAGCTCAAAGCTAAGTAAGCCCCAGATCACCAAGACAGTTCCACCTTGTGGTCGCAAAGAAAAACAAGTTATTAAACTGAAAAAGAATTATTCTATAAGATAAACACAATCAAGTAGATAATTCAGTTTACAAAATCATTAACTTATAACTAATTAAAACAATTAGTTGACTGCATTTATGGAGGTTATCTGTATTTAAAAAAAATTAAATTTTTTGGAAAATTTGGGGGTTTTGACATGAACATTACCAACGTTTCACTTTCTAAAGCGGGGATTATTCTTGATCTTGGTCATTTGCACATAAAATAATATCATTTTCCCCATCCTGTTGATTATGAGGACAATTGCATTTATATGTTAAATATTCTAGCTAGACATCTCCGTCGAGCATGGTGAACAATATATTTCAAATGATGATATGGAGTTGGGTTCCCCCAAAACTATATCAACTAAATTTTTGTGAAATTTTTAATAGTCTTACCATTGGAAAATATGACATTTTTTTGTTTTATCGTTCTACTAGCACCTTTGACATGTATTTATGTTTTTTTTTAATAAAAATTCTGTTTCTTTCTTGGAAAAAAAACTATTTTTTATTCACATGTAATATTTAGTTTATCTATGTATAGTCACTTATTTAATTTATTTAATGCAAGTTTTTTACACACACACAAACATAAGCTCCTTCTGAAAACTAGGGACAAAAGTATTGTGAAATCCACTATAGTTATATTTATTATATTTTTTTGTTTCTCAAAATAGAACTTACAATGGACATGAGATTAGGATTTGAGGTTTAAATCTTACAGCTCGTAGCACACATCATAGTTGAAGAGATTGGATGGATCCTAGTGGATTACTCGGATGATGTAACCCCGAAGTCGACGATCTTCGTATAATATCTAGGATCCTTAATCGACAACATAATCTCTATCTCATGCAACAAATATGATAATGCAGTGGAGGTGGAAGATATTGGAGTTGGTAAAAAAGACTCCACTCCATGTCTAGGGATTTTGGGAACTTATCCCCTAGATATAGATGTATATGTTCCTTTGGTATCCGTTGTGAACTTGATTGCAGTTCTAAATAATAGCTTCATTATTAGGGTTTTGGCGTTGGATTTTGTAGGGAACTTGGGAGGGGTTCTTAATGGTTGGAAATATGGCATTCACCTTATTAATTCATATAATATTATTTCATATTTGATGTCAAAGTTGGAATGCACTAGCATGGGGAAAGTGTTCTCCATACTAAATATTTATGGACCCTATGATGGTAAGGTCTTCTTTTGGGACAAGATCTTTAACTATAACACGTTATTGAAAGATAATCTTATTATTGTCGAGGATTTAAATTTCACATTAAACTGTAATGAGTTTGGGGTGTTGATGCTCACTCTGAACCTTTACATGATTACTTTTCGGCCTCTTTGGAAAAGACAAAACTTGTTGATGTTTCATCAGTGATTGTAGTAACTACATGGTTCAACAATCAGTATGGGAATGAGGCTATATCGAAAAGGATTGAAATGTTTATTTGGAATGAGGATTTTTGCTCCCATATTAATCGATATCAATCATGGATTGGTCAAGCCAAATTTTCTAATATTTTCCCTGTGTTGGAGATTGGTGACATTGAGTCCAAACCCAAAGCTCCTTTCAAATTCATACCAGGATGGTTGAATGAGGAAGGAAAAAATCATTAGAACAAACTAGAAACAATTGTCCCTCTCTAAAGCAATCGATGTGTCGACAATTTGTTAATGTGTTGGATATTTTAAAGGATTTGGTGGTTATGGGTGCTGCTGAATGCAACTTAAAAGGGGAAAGCATATGAAGGAGTTGATTGAGAATCAACTTGAAAACATTATCAACAAATTTGTGGGGTGTTTATTGGATGATGTTAGTTTGATGGAGAGCAAGTCAATTGAAAACTAGAAGACAAAGTTATTATTGGTAGAGGAACAAGAATGGAGAATGAAAGGTCAGACCACATGGATTGCTTGTGGTGATCAAAATACAAAGTATTTTCAAACTTTGCCAATTTAAGGAAGTCCAAGTGTTGGGTGTGTTATATTCTTTCCATGTAAATCAACTCAAATAGAATTTGACAAATGATGGAGGTCTTGTGGGCGAGACGACTAATATAGTCGACTGGTAGTCGATCATGACTAGTTGATGGGGAAGTCAATGAGCAGAAAATAGGCATGGATTTGACAAACACTTGGACACCAAGAATCTAAATGGGCATTCGAATATGGTTGACTTAGTCAAGTTGACTATAACTGAATAATTTCATTTAGTTAGGAATTTATTGACCACCATTAATGAGCAGTTAGCCATAACTAACTTGGGTATTGCATCTATAAATATGATATAAGGTAGAAGGATCTGTATAAGGTATGAGACACAAGAGGGTGAGAAGTACTATAGTATAACAATTGGTCTATGTTGGTTCTATAAAAGAGCAGTGATTTCATGCTTGAGTTGTAGCGATCTTGTAAATCGTTGTTGTAAACACTGGTTCAAGAGTGTTCCAATACCTAGTTTGACCAAGTCATGGATATTGTTAATACCTAGTTTCAGTGGGAGTTCTAGAATAATTGATTCATAGTTGAGAATGGCTAGTAGTTCAAGGATAGAAATTGAAAAATGGGAAGAATTTGAGCTCTAGAAGATTAAAATGGAGGATCTCCTTGTGGATCAAGAATAATGGGTTATTGTTGACCCCAAAATCACTCTGAAAGGTATGTCAAAGGAATATTGGTATAAAATTGACAAGAAATCAAGGGGTACAATCTGACTTTATATTGTTGAATGTCTCAAAAGAAGACACTACAAAGAAGATATGGGAAAAGTTGGGGAACTTGTAACAATCAAAATATCTAGTTAACAAGTTGTTTCTTTGAAATAAATTATATATTCTGAGGATGAGGGCGACTTAGTTACAGTCCACCTGAATGTATTCAACACCGTGATTAGTCAATTGTTGTTTTTGTATATTAAAATTGCAGAGGAGGGTAAATGTATCAGTCTGTTGTGTTCTTTTCCATAATCACAAGATAGCCTAGTCATGGCTATTGGAAGCAATAATATCACATTAAATATCGATGGTATCACCGCATCTCTATTTTCATAGGAGATGAGACGAAAGAACATGGTGAGAGGTTGAACCAAGATGCCTTGATGGTGAGAGGTTGAACCAATATGCCTTGATGGTGAGAGGTTGAACCAAGATGGCTTGATGGTGAGAGGTTAGTCGATCAATAAAGGAAAAGGAAAATCCTTTGGTAGAAGATCGAATTCAAGGGGTACATATAAGACCAAATCTAAATCCCCTGGTTCGAAAACGAGGACATGTTGGGGATGTCGAAGGGCCATGTATTATAAGTGATATTGTAAGTCAATGGGAGTCAAAAAGAGAAAAGGATCAAAGCACAACCAACTGTAAGTAAGCCTTTAACTGAAGAAAAATGGGATGTGTATTTGGCCTTGACAAGCACACAGTCATATAATGATTCTTGTTTGATTGAATCTGGTGCATCATTTGATGAGACACCACGTAGAGAATGATTTTGTGTATAGGTGAAGTTCGACGATGGTGACATTCTGCTAGAAGATGATTCATCGACAAAGACTGTTGGACGAGGTAAAGTTCGATTGTTAATCAAATATGGAAGGATAGGAACTCTCCCATGTGTGTTGTATATCCCAGGTTTGGATTGAAACCTGAATTTTGTTAGTAATATGGGAAACACGTGTGTAGTCTATATTTAAGAAATGTACATGTAAGATGGTTCGAGGATCCATGGTATCAATGAGAGGAGTTCATACTGGAACACTATACAAGCTATTGGTAAGAACATATGCTAATGGATGCACGACTACATTATTTCTATAATCTAATGATATATCTTCTTGTCTGGTCGACTTGACCATGTTGTGGCATTAATGGATGGGACGCATTGGTGAAAAATGAATTCATGCCACGCATAATAAAAGTATGGTCAAAGGTATCCTTGAATTTTCTAAAGAAGTAGACTTCTATGAACATTACCTTTATGGTAAATAAAGTCATGTAAGTTTCTCATTCGGGATCACTAAGGCCAAGGAAATATTGAAGTTAATACATAGTGATGTGTTTGGACTGGATCTATCCCATCACTAGGAGGATCACAATATTACATCTGTTTCATAGATGAATTATTGAGAATGACATGGTTCTATTTTATGAGGAAGAAATATGAGGTTTTTGAGAAATTTCAAGAGTTCAAAGCTCTTGTAGAAAATCAAACTAGAAAAAAGATCAAGGTGTTAAAAACTGATAATTTAGGAGAATTATGTGGTAAGGCGTTCAACCAGTTCTACAAACAACATGGTATAACTTGACAAAACACAACTCCGTACATGTATCAACAGAATGGAGATGCTGAAAGAATGAAAATAATTTTGATGGAGAAAGCAAAGAGAATGCTCAGTGGTGTAGGTACGACACAGGAATCATGGGTAGAAACAATCGCCACAACGTGTTACTTAGTGAATAAGTCATCATCAATGACTCTAAAAAACAAGAATCCATATGAGGAATGGGATGTTAAGAATCCCTCTCTTGCACATCTTAGATTATTTGGGTGTGATGCCTTTGTGCATGTCCCAACGGAAAAAATAAGCAAACTCGACAACAAGTCTGAGAAATGTATCTTCATTGGATCTATGGATGTAGTGAAGGAGTATACTACCATGGAATTTAGCCACGAGGAAAGTTTATAGTAGAGATGTAATATTTAAAGAATTCATATGTACTTCCAGGGTTGAATAGGTTAGAAAATAAAAGGAACCAGAAAAGAAAAAAAGTTTGAAATGAATCATAAAAACTTGGGTTCAGATTAGTCTATTGAATTCGACAAAGAGGTGGAACAACATACTTTTGTCATCAAGAGATTTGGTCGAGCAAAGAAACAACCTGAAAAGTACATTCAATTGGACTCTTTCTCTACTTTTGCTTTATATTCCATTGAAGATGATGATCCCGGGATGGTAAAGGAAGCGATCAAATTGGCATAGGGTAAACTATAGAAAAGGGCCATGGAAGAATAAATAGAGTCCTTGAGGAAGAATAAAACATGGGATATGGGTGCATTACCAACTAGAAGGAAACCCATAAGTATTAAGTGGGAATTTAAGAAAAAGATGATTGCAACAAGAGAGGTCGAGAAGTACGAAAGCTCAACTGGTGGAAAAGGGACATTCCTAAGTTCAGGGACTTGACTTTGGTGAGATTTTCTCTCATGTTACTAAACTAACTTCCATAAGGATACTAATGTATTTAGTTGCAAGATTTGATATTGAGATAGAACATATGGATGCAAAGACAACATTTCTTCATGGTGATCTTGAAAAAGAATTTTGTATGAAGCAACTTAAAGGTTTCACAGGGAAAGGAGATGAGAAGTTTGTTTGCAAGCTCAAGAAGTCTCTCTATGGTTTAAAACAATCTCCCAAGATGTGATACTAGAAGTTTCATATGTATGTCCAGTAGTTGGGTTTCATGAGAACTCAATTTGATCAATGTGTGTATGGCAAGAAAGTCAACGAACACTTCATATATGTAATTGTGTATGTTGACAACATGTTGTTAGTCGAAAACAACATGGATCTCGTCTAGGAGGTGAAATTTCAATTGTCCTCCAAGTTCGACATGAAGGATCTCAATGTAACTCATTTCATTATTGGAATTGAAATAAAGGGAGATTGAGTAAATAAGAGGCTTTGGTTAAGTCAAAGTAAATATGTTGAGACAATTATGAAATGCTTTAACATGTAGGAGTGCAAACAAGTCAAGGTATATATTCGTGTAGAAGTTAAAATGATCGAATGAACAATTTCCTAAGGTAGGGGAAGAAATAGAGTACATGGTTGCATGTCCCCTATGCTAGTGTTGTAGGTATTCTGATGTATATGTAATGGTTTGTAGCCCACCTGATATTGACAAGGTAGTGGGAGTATTGAGAAGATACATGCCATTACCTCAAAAGGAGCAATGGACTACAATCAATAGAGTTTTTAGGTATTTGTGTGGCATGATAGATTACGCAATATTCTACCAAGGAAAACTTTAAATCAATAAGAAAATATGTGTACATGGTTTTGTTGGATCTAACTGGTTGGAGATCTCAACCATAGACGACCAACGAGTGGATATGTTTAAAAGTTATTTAGTGGAGCATTCAGTTGGATGAGTAGGAAGCAATTGGTTGTTGTAATGTCAACTACCGAGGTTGAATACATGGAATCCACTCATGCAAGCAAAGAGGCACTTTGGTTGCAGAGATTACATTAAGAGTGCATTTAAAAAACAAGTTGTTAGGTTGGATTGTTACATTCAAAGTGAAATCTTCCTGGAAAAGAAACTTGCATACCATTCAGAGACAAAGCATATTGATGTGCAATATCACTTTGTGAAAGACATCATGGAAATCCATAAAGTGTTGATGGAAAAGATAGACATTGTTAAGAACATTACAGACTCATTGACTAAGTCTATGAGCAAGAAAAAGTTTACTTGGTGTAGAAAATTAGTGGGCCTGCTATCCCTACTTAAGTGAACTGAAAATATGAAATCTCATGTGTATGCAAAGAAGACAACAAGTCGAATAATTTTGGGTGTGTTATATTCTTTACATGTAAATCATGGTCGAAGTTAGTAGTCGTTTGGTAGCAAGTCGACTAGAATAGAAGTCTACAGATGGTAAAATTTTGGTCAATGGGCCAACTAGTATAGTCAATTTGTTTTCAATCACAATTGGCCAATGGGGAAGTTGATGAGCACAAAGTGAGCATGGATTCGGCAAAAACTTGGATGATGACAAGATCAATGAGCAAACAACTATGGTTGACTCAATCAAGTCGATTGTAACATAATAATTGAATTCAATTAAGAATTTATGTACCACCATTAATGAGTAGTTATCCATCACTAATTTGGGTATTGCATATATAAATACGATGTAAGGTATGAGACACAAGAGGGTGAAAAGTATTATAGTGTATCCACTGGACTTTGTTGGTGCTATACAAGATTAGTGATTTCATGATTGAGTTGTAGCGATCTTGAATCATTGTTGTAAACACTATTTTAAGAGTGTTTCTAATAGATGAACAATTAAGGTCATTGGTTTGTTGGCTTTCCCCAGTAGAGGGGTTTCCAGGGTAATTTCTATGTACTATGTGTGATGGTTTTTTGTGCCATTATTAATTGCTTTTTATGTTTAACTATAAGAATCATCATGCATGCTCTTTGCAAAAGGTATTAGAGCCCAACTCTAAGAACATGATTTGGTCCTTACAATATGATGAAGGAGGTGTAGCTCATAATTTTGATGATCTTGTTGTTCTAAGTAGTACCCATTTCAATTTCATTTTCAAAGAGCCTGCCCGCTGCACTTTTGGGGAGGTTATGAATCTCATTCGAAAATACCCATGGTTTGTAGAAGATGATGAGGAGGATGAACTTTTGAGAGAAGTTATGAAGGATGAACTTATGGCGGTTTGAGCTCCTTTCGGAGGAGCCAACTTAGGGTCAGATGGATGGACTGTCGAATTTTTTGTTCATTTCTTTGAATTGATTGGTGATTAAGTATAAGGGTTATCAAGGAAGTAAGGATGATAGGGAACATACCCGACAACATAAATTCTAAATTTTTGGCACTTATACCAAACCTGACCATTCAAACTCCTTGAATTATTAGCAGCCTATATTATTGTACAATATAGTGTATAAGGTAATTTTAAAGGTCATTGCTGCAAGGGTAAAACCTCTTTTGTCTCATGCAATATGCTCTGAACAATTTGGATTCTTAAGCAGGATAAATATACATGAGGCTATAGTTTCTACCCAAGAAGCTCTCAACAATATCAAATCATGGCCATCTCCTTCTTTGAGTATTAAGTTTGACTTGTGAAAGGAATATGACCAAGTGTCATGGACTTTCTTACATTTAATGCTTCTCTAGGTTGGTTTCTCATTAAGGATGGGGCGTTGGATAATGGGATATATCACATTGGTACAAATGGTTATCTTGATTAATGGATTGACAAGTCCCTTCTTCAAGCCATATAGAGGACTTCAACAAGGGTGTTCCTTGCCTCCTTATTTGTTCTTAGTGGTTGCTAAATGGTTAAATAGAAGTTTGATAAATGCCAAGTTAAGAAGAATAGTGAATGGCATTATGGTGGGAATAACTCTTGCACTCACACACCTCCTATTTGTCGATGAAATTTTATTATTATGCTTTGGGTTGAAATTTGAAATATAAAAGATAATGGATATCATGAATACCTATTATACAGGTACATGAATGCAACTTAATCGTCAAAATATGTGTCATATGCTTTTTATATTAATGCACATTTGTTGGCTCTAATTGACACTATAATTCCCTGCGTTCGTGGGGTATTGGATTCATAATTAAACCCAATAATTATTGAAAGGTGGATTGGATTTGACTTGTTCATAAGATTGAACAAGAGTACATTTATGGTGTAACAAACTCCTTCCCCAAGCTGGAAGATTAATTTTAGTCAAATTTGTATCGGAAGTGATTCAAGTATATTGGCACTTGTTGGTCCATATCCCCAAAGGGATTTTAAATTCAATTCAGAAAATATTTTTTAAATATCTCTAAAGAGGTTGCAAGGAGTACAAGTGATTACAATTGGTTAGATGGAAACGAATAGCACTCCCAATGAAGTGGGGTGGGTCGGGTTTAACATATATTTTCATTTTGGGAAAACCCTTCATGCTCATTCTCTCTGGAACTTCATTAAGAAGCCTAGCCCATGGATATTTACTTATGAAAAAATTCTTGCTTCCTACGATATTCTAGATTGTACAAGGAAGGAACATAAGTCTACCTCTGGGGTGTGTAATTAGTGGAAAGCACTGATTTTGTCCTTTCCTTTCTAATTATTGGTAAATATCTTGCATGGAAGTTTGGCAAAGGGATTGTTGTGAGAGTCTGTATTGATGCAATTATGGGATGCAACTTGGATATATTTCTTCGAGGCGAGGTGGATTTTTCTTTAGTAGAAATTCAAGGTAGAGCCACACTAGTCATGACCAAAGATCCAACTATGACCACAATATGACAATAAGGTTGGCTTTTAGATGAATGATTGGGGTTCTCATCAAATTGGACACATATTTGGGAATGGTTTATACACGCTTTAACTCAAGTGCATATCATAATTCAAGACTAGGATGATGCTTTAGTATGGGTTTATGACCCCATGCAGGGTGCTTACACCACTAAAATTAGATATCAAGCATTAGTTTAAGATCACATTCCAATGTTGTTGCGATGGTGGAAACATTTATCAAATCTACATGCTCCCCACAAATCCATTATTCTTATGTGTTTGGTCTTGTCTAGGAAAATACTAATGTGGGATATATTACAAAAATGCAGCTAGAATGGGCTTGGAGTATGTTATCTTTGCAAATAAAGCGATGAAATAATATCCCATTTATTTATTCACTACAAATTTTCTTAATAGTTTGGAATGATGTTTTGAAAGCACTCAAGATACATGGCACTTGAACAAAGGGACGCGTTGATGAATGTTTGCGGGATTGGTTTGCTCGATGAGATTGGAAGCTCTATCATGCACTACCGGTGATAGTGATCTATCACATTTGGTATGCTCAAAATTTTGTTGTCTTTAAAGGTTGTTGTGTTCCATATGAAGTGGGTGCAATACCAATACATATTGTTAACACTTTCAATCAGTATGTTGAGACTCCTACCCCCATTGTAAAAATTATTTACAGGTTTTGGAATTTGATAAAGGTCATCCTTGGGCCTTTTTCAATGGGGCTTGTTAAGGAGAAGATTAAATGTGCGGATTGGGATTTTGATGTTTATCTTTGAACAACACTATCTATCTGTCAAAACAAATGCAGGAGCTAGGAAAAACAACCTATTTATGTCTGTTATATATCTCTTAAAATATGCCTCTTTGCAAATTATATAGTTATCCTTGTGATAAGTGACTCATTTCTTATTATATAGTGGATGAGGAAAGATGCTCGTATTTACAAATTAGTTTACAAACTTTGGAGATCTCTAATACTTTATTCCAAATTGAATGAAAACATATACTTCGTGAGCATAATACAATAGTTGATCAATTGTCAAAGGAAGGCCTTACATTAATGCCTAGAGGATTACAGGTCACTTCACATAGTGGTGCATAAGAAAGTTTAATTACGGGTCATCTAAATGACATGATTTGTCTTTGTGCTTTTTCAGTTTTTAGATCTGGAAGTTGTGGAGACAAATTGACGTATTTTTTTGAAACTTAGATGTTGAAGATATATTGGTATAAATTTTAGTATAGTAATTATCCGAGGGGACACTTCTTTTGATTCTTTTTTTGCAATCTATGCATATGGAACCTTTGGATTATACTTGGAATTCTTCTTGAATACAAAAGTACGTTTTTTACATGGGAAAAAAATATAACCCCCTTCCTATTAACATGACTCAGACTCACACGTATGGCATTTTATTTAATGTTAAATATATAATTTACATATTTGTTTCATCGATATTGGATCAACATCAATATTGTACAATGACATTATAAAATATATGTCATTTAATAAACTATTCATATCATATAATTTATATTGAATAACAATGATACTACCAAATGACATCAATCAATGATGCATTAAACTAGTAAATGTACTTAAAAAAGATGGCAATTAATAACTCATTACGTTAGTGAGTAGTAGAAAATGACTACAATTAATGATTCATTTAACCAATAAATATACTAAAAATTGATGACAATTAATTTCTCGTCAAATTAGTAAATATACTACAAATTGATGACAATTAATAACTTTTTTTGTCAGTAAGAGAGACGATCCTTCATTTTATGAAGAGAGAGGCGGACTATCGATGTGCCGGAGCGTGTATCAAAAACTGATCTGGAGAGACCACGAGGGTTTGGAAGCGTAGGCATTGGTTCAGGAACACCGAGGAGTAGGGGCTACAAAACCCCTTGCTTCTGACCATGGCAGGGGTGGCTCCTCGAAGCCAAGCACCTATGGAAGGTTAAAACAACAGCAGAGAAGGGATCAAGGATGGATCGAGGAGGGGAAGAAGATCAGGCCCAAGACGATGCCTTCCAAAATCCCAATATATACCATCCATCCAGATAAAATCTGACAAGGCGAGGGGAAAGATTGAGCTGTGGAAGGAGAAGGCTCTCATCGAAAAATTTGTCAGAGTGTGGTCGAAGGAGAGGGATCTAGTTCACTGGATCAAGAACGTGTGGAACCCTATGGGCCGCTATGAACTTCATCTAGGGTCCAACGGCTTTCTCACAATCATATTCTTCAAACAGGAGGAGAGGGATAGGGTTCTAGAGGGTGGATTGTACTTCTTCTTTTCAACAGGGTTATATCTTCGGCCCTGGAAAGAACCTTTCAACCCAAAAGCTGAAGACATGACAGTCGCCCCAATATGGATCCGGTTGTTTTCCTTGCTCTGTGAATACCGGGGTCTAGAAATCTTGCAAGATATCGGGAACTCACTGGGGGAATTTGTGAAGGTGGCAGAGCAAACCAAACAGCAGAGCTACACGACCTTTGCACACATCTTGGTATACATAGATATATAGAAAGACCTACTGGAGGCAATCAACCTGAACTGAGATGGCGAAGAATGGATCTAGAATATTGAATATGAGCAACTTCCATTCAAATGCATACAATGCCACGAATATGGGCACTTTGGGAGGAACTGCCCAAAGTTGTCTCAGCCTCAGACCACATTGAGCCATCGCCAAGAGGGCAAGACTGATGGTGAAGGGTTTAGGTAGGTCAAAAGCAGGCAAAGAAGCAGAGAAGGAGGGACCCCAAAACCAAGGAAGGAAATCCCAAAGAAGCAACCCAGATCCAATAACCCTTTCTAGATCCTGGAGGAGACCAGGACTGAGGGGGAGGGGCAAAGCGAGGGGGACCTAGCGAAGCAAAAAGAAGATAAGGGAAAGAAACAAGCAGTGAGGATGAGCAGTAGACCTCAATGGAGGTGATGGAAGAGGATGAAGTGGAAGAAATGGAATTGGGGGAATTAGATCTGGATGCAATTGGGGAAGAATGTGGAAAGGACGGGCAGGGGTATGTCTCCCGAAGGAAACTAGAGCTACTCCAGGAAGCCATCATCAAGACCAGAGCTCATCAACATTTGGAGATTGCAACAAATTCCCATAAGGGTAGTAAAAGGAAGTCCTTGGAGGAGTAATTGAAGAGGGGAAGGAAAATGAACAAGCGGTAAATCACAGAGGTAGGTGTAAAACTCATATAGTCAGGTCAGTACCAAAAAATTAGGGCAACCTTCTCTAAAGTAAATAAGGTTAGCCAATGAAGATAATATCTTGGAATATCAGGGGGTGTAATCACCCCAATAAAGTTAAGACACTAACAAGGAAGATTAATCAAGAGAGACCGGATGTCCTTTTTCTTCAAGAAACAAAATGCAGTTCAGAGGTGATGGAGAAACTTAGGGAGAAGATATGGAAGCATAGAAGAGTAATTGCGGTAGATGCAACTGGCATCGATGGTGGGATAACGGTCCTGTGGAAGCCAAGAGTTTTTGACCTAATGGAATGGAAGGCCATCCAATTCTCCCTTATGGATAATTTCCATTTCCTGGAGACAGGAGCTAAGGGTATTTTGGTGAATGTTTACGGCCCCAGTGCTTTCCCTCAGAAACATGCCTGTTTGGATTTTCTGAGATGGATTCAAGGCCAAGCAGGTGAAGGAAACAAGGTCATTGGGGGCGATTTTAATCTAATCACCTCTCTTAGGGAGAAGAGGGGGGGAAGGCGTGCTCTGGATAAATGTCAGGAGGCTTTCAGAGACTTCCTAGCACACAGTGCCGTTGTAGACCTTGAAACTGGAAATGGTTGGTTCACTTGGAACAATAAACGTGGAGGGGAGTATCTTGTTGCTTCTAGGATTGACATATTTTTGGTCATCGAGAATGTGATGAGGGGATCAGGGGAGATAGTGGCCAATTTCTTTCCCGTTGCGGGGTCGGATCACTGGCCCATTTGTCTCAACTGGGATTGGATAGATGCGGTTCTAAGAAAACCTTTTAGGTTTGAACAATTTTGGTTGCATCACAAGAAATTCAACGATATGGTGTATCAATGGTGGCAGGAGATGGTCCCCCCTGCGAGCACAGTGATGTACCGCTTCCAGCAGAAGCTTAAATCTCTTAAGGCCAAAATTCGCACATGGAATAAAGAAGAATTTGGGAATATTTTTGAGGATAAGAGAAGGATGATAAGTGATATTGAGGTTATTAACCGGAAAGGAATGGAAGATGGTTGGGATGAGGATATGAAAGTCAGGGAGAAGGAATTTCTCTATCAGTTGGAGGTCATGGAAAGGCAGGAAGGAATCTTCTGGAAACAAAAATCCACAAACCAATAGTTCCAGGAGGGAGAAAGGAGCACCAAAATTTTCCACAACTTGGTCATCTACAATAGATACAGCTCAAAAATCCATAAATTCAAAAAAATGGATGGTCTCCAGGTGGAAACTAGAACGGAGATTGAGGAGGAATTAACTCATCATTTTGAGGACATTCTCAATGAGGATAGGGGTGACAGGGGTCAGGACATAACCAGAATCACTAGGCTTATTCCTAAAATAGTCACGAGGGAGAACAATGAGGATTTGCATGAGCCAACATCCATGCAGGAGGTGGAGGAAGTTTTAAATAAGATGGCTTTGGGGAAGGCCCTGGGTCCAAATTGATTTACCTCAAAATTCTTTCACTAAATTTGGGACATGATCAAGGAAGAAGTCTTAGAGATAGTTGAAGAATCGAGGAGTAAATGGGGGTGCTCAAATCCCTTAATGTAACCTTCCTAACCTTGATCCCGAAAGAGGATGGAGCAGACATCCCAGATAAGTTTAGAACTATAGATTTATGCAATGTGATCTACAAAATAATTTCAAAGGTGACGCAAATCGATTAAAACCCCTCCTTCCCAATCTGATAATCCTAGAACAATAATGTTTTAAGGAGGGGAGGCAGATCCTAGATGGAGTCATTATGGTTCACGAAGTGATTCACTCTCTAAAAAGTACCAGCAGACTAGGTATGATGATAAAACTTGATATTGCGAAGGCTTATGATAAACTAAGCTAGCAATATATGTAAATATGTTGGAATCCTTCTATTTCGAATCAGAGTGGGTGGAGTGGGTAATGGGTCTGGTAACGACTCTCTTCTTCTCTATCCTTCTGAATGGCTCCCCAAATAAGTTGGTCCACCCCTCTCGTGGTATCAGACAAGGTGATCCACTGTCCCCATTTCTCTTAATTTTAATGGTAGAAGGATTGAACAGGCTCATCAAAACTCAATTGGGTAGTGGCGAGATTCGTGGGCTTAAACTCCATGAGGGAATGGATTCCCAAATGCACCAGCAGTTCATGGATGACACGATGCTTATGGGGCACCCTTCAGTCCAAGAATCTTGGGCTTTCAAAAGGAGTCTCAACCTCTTTGCTAAGGCCTCGGTTTTGGTAGTTAACGTGAACAAATATTAGGTTTTCTTCTTTAATACGACACCCATAGTCCAAAGGAACATCGTTCGGATTCTCGAATTTTCCAAAGGCACTTTTCCATCCAAATATTCGGGGATCTTGTTGGGGATGGGAATGCTGAAAAAGGTGTCGTGGTATAATATTTTGGATAGGTTACAACACAGGCTTTCAATACGGGTTCTTCGCCCTTTAAACTTACCCAGTAGGCTGGTCTTTATCAAAGCAGTGATGTAAGCCATGCCTAATTACCTTTTCTTGGTGTTATCTGCACAAAATTAGTCTTAAGGGAAATTAGGAGTATGCATAGAAACTTCCTATGGAGTGGTAGAGAAGTTAAGGCTAAATTTTCGTTGGTAAGATGGGAGACGATCTGTTGCCTTAAGGAGAGTGGTGGTATGGGGCTTTGAGACCCTGAGGTCATGAGTGAAATCCAAGGGGCTAAAATTTGGTGGTGATGGTGCAATTACTCATTGGAGCCATGGGCTAGGTTATGGCACACCAAATATGCGCGAGGTAGACCAAAAAAACAATTGATTCGATTCAATGAGGAGTAACCAAGATCCCCCATCTGGATAAAGGTGATGATTGGTCGGAGGGTGGTACAGGAGCATTTCGTTTGGGAAATCAGGGATGGGGAGAGTGCCAACTTTTGGGAGGATTCATGGAACCAGTTTCCCAATATGGAGATAGAACCTAGGTGGCAGCACATCGAAGCTAAAGGGGTGGAGGAGGGAATGGTTAAGGTGAGTCATTATTGGGAGGATCCATGGCTTGATGAGCAGCGACGCTGGAGCTACCAGGGAAGGGATGGATGTAACAAAAATTAGGAAATGCATTCATTCCAGGAAGAGTTTCAGAAGAGATTTATTAGTGTCAAAGATGGCCCAAATATTTTAAGGTGGGGTTATACGTAGAAGGGTACGTTCAACATCAAGGAGGCCTATGACATCGGATTTGGAAACTAGGAGGCTGAGGATGGAATATGGAAGAAGATATGGGAGACCAATCCTTGGCCGATGATGGCTACCTTTGTCTAGCTTATGGTTAGGGGAATAATCCTCATGGGAGAAAACCTCAGATGACGAGGGATCCAGGTTCCCTCCCAGTGTGTTTTATGTCTCAAGAACGAATATAATACGGGACATTTGCTGCACAACTACCCTTATACTATATCCATTTGGGATTGGGGGGCTTTGGTGTTCCGACAGAGTGATAGGTGCAGAGGGAAACCAGGAAAGTATCTCCAAGAATGGAATCCTAAAGCTTTCAAGAACCAAATTCTTGGAACCTTATGGTCTTCCTTCCCTGGGATGGATATGTGGAATGTATGGAAAGAGAGAAATGGTCGTATTTTCTGGGATAAAGGCCATATAGTTGAAGAAGTATGGAAAACCTTGGTTGAAAATCTCCAGGCTATGATCTAAAGTATGTAATGGATCAATTAGGATAAGATCATCCCGATGGAAGAAGTCCACATCGCAGAGGGATGGGGCTTGGATAAAACTAAGATGGATGGGATTCGTAGAAAGGATATGGTGTGCAAGCCCTCAAGTCTGAACTTTTAGTCCCCACCCACATTGTAGGTGTTTAAGTTAAACTTCAATGGGGCTTCCAAAGGTAACCTGGAAGCTGCAGGCTATGGAGGGGTTTGTAGGGATTCAACAAGGAAAATTCTGAAACATTATTACGGGTCCATTTGAGATGATACCGACAACTCGATAGAGTTGGAGGGCTTGATTCGAGGTTTCAAGATTACGATTAGGGAGGATTGGATGCATGTGATTGTAGAAGGTGATTCAAACATCCTGGTCCAAATGGATAAGAGGCTTTCTAATGGAAGAACGACTGGGATAAGTTCGTCTAGCTAGCGTTTGGCTAACATACTTGACACCCTTCATGACCTCATTGCTGTGCACTCAGCTTTATCATTTACCCATGTCCGCAAAGATGCCAACCAAGTGGCCGACCTCCTAGCCAACGCTGGTGTGGAGGGGGTAGGGCCCAAAGGTGTGGTACATTGGGTGATTTCAGGGCTAAGGGATGGGTCCCCCATTGTAGACAACTGGCTTCCCACGATTATGACGCTGGCCTCATCTCATGTAAACCAGGAAGGTGACAGGGGGAGAATGATGTATCATGCAGGTCAGGAGACTTTCCATGCCTGATCTCATGGAGGAAAGGATGAGCTCCCTCAAGCCTATCCCTCCATCATCTTATCTAGGTACAGTTTCATGCTCGAAGGGAGAGAAAAGAAAGATACGCAGGACAGGACATATATGGTTTTTATGATAAAGAGGATGCCAATCTCAATCCTTGGTACGATGGTGGATGATGGTGAGATCTAGGTGATGAGGGACACGTACAGAACCATTGTGATTATGATGAGGCCACCACCCTTATATCCATAAGTGGTTGTGTCAACCTCCACCTGACCTATTAGGAGTAACCTAGTTATTATTGTCTCGTAGCATACTTTCTTGGTTGATAAGGCTTGTGGCTTTGGATTTTGCTCTAAAGTGTAGGTGCTCAGTGAGGGGTTTCTCTACTGGTTTCTTATCATGGCACCCAAGTGCTTTAAGAGGGGAAACTTGGGGATGGGGGATGCCTCATCCAACTATCACGAAAAGGGTAAGGGGGTTGAGTAGCAAAAGGGCGATAAGGGTCACACGACGAGGGCCCAGGTTCACGCGCAGGAGGCCGCTGAATTCTTCAAGGATTTTGTTCCACTGACGACTCATAGTGAAATTGAAATGGTTGCAGACCACCTATGGGAGGAAGTTAAGGTTATGCCCGATAAGGAGTTGCATCGGGATGTTGAATCCTAGGTGGTGGACCCTGGTAATTCGGTTGGGAGGGTTGTGGCGTATGATAGAATGCTCATGCTCTACTAGGTTAACATGAATTTTCTCATGCACTCATCTCTCAGTAATGCTGCCAAGCAAAAGGGGGACGAAGAACTGATCAGAGTGTGGAAGGAGCACAACGTCGACTGTCATCTTATGCACGGGAAGATAGATATCATGGCGTCGCAAATAGGGATTAAATTCTTTCACTTAGGGATGGTGCAAGCAGAGGAAGGAGGGCCGAGTAGGATGGTGAACCAGAAAGGGGCCATGATCTACGACAAGGCGGTTAGGGAGCTCTCCGGGAAATTGAAGTAGACCAAATGCTCCTCTTCGCCCAAAGATGATTGATCTAGTATGGGATCACCAACCCAAAGCTGTGTTTGAGGCGTCCATTTTTGTGCTTTGTTATTTTCGTTCAGTCATCTGTTAGTAGTTCCAATAGTGTTATGTTTTATGTCAGGATAGGTGGTTTATGTATGTATCAGGGATGGGGTTATGCCAAGAACAATACGGTTGTTTTATTTTGGGGAATGGGGGCTTGTTTTGGAAAGAATGTAAAGCTTGTTAGAGATGGGTATGATGACTCTCGGTCCTTTAAGCGACATGTAATTACATGACATTGCAGTAATATAATCCTTTTATTTACAAAAAAAAATAGATGATCCTTCTATTTCATATAAAAAAAGAGTTACATATTCAGGATCGCTGTGGAAACATGGAGTCAAGGCATGGCTATGTAACCACTTGATAAAGGTATGCAAAATGGTCCATACCATGCATCTAAACATAACTATTGATGCCCAATCATTGAAGGTTGACAACAAAATACAACTTAAGAAGTTAACATAAGAGAAGGAGAGACTTGTGGGAAGCATGATAAATAGAACAAAGCAGAACAGTTAGAACCTCCTGGAGGGTTCAACCTCGTCCTCCAAGGCTTTACTGGTGCTATCATCCTCATCATCCTTATTGGCTCTGCTAAAAGGGGGCTCAGAGAGCTGCATGAGGCTTTTCATGTGAATTAGCACTTTTTTCAACATCCTATTTGAAGGTGTTGACCTTGAGGTTCACGCATTCTCCAAATATTTCCCTTTCACTCATGGATTTGGACAAGATGAACTTCAGCCTCCAGTAGTTGGACATGGTGACATCATGCCCCAGTCTGAGCCTGAAATTCTAAATTCACCGTAAATTTATTTTTCCATGGAAGCAATTGATTTGTGAATGTGTGCAGGAGCCTCTTTTTTGAAGAGGGCCTCCCAATTGACCTGCTGGTTTCCATCTCCTTCCGAAGTCATCATCAAGGCGTGCTGATGCTGTAGCCCACGTGCAAGGTCTGCTAAGGCGTGTTATTGCTGGAGTCTGCGCACAAGGTCTGCAACTCCAAGTCCGAAGCTCCAAGAATTGAAACTCCAAGTCTGAAATCACAATAACCGAGAACAATATTTCACAGGTAAGAACCTCCAGGGCGTTGTCTAGCCTTGGTGATAGGATGAGGCTTCATCCCAACATTCTCATAGTGAGGAATTCAACGACCCCAGGCTTTGTGCTATGAATATCAAACAATCCACAGGTTGGATGCCTGATATCTGTCTTACGACCAGACTGTTGCAGGCCAGAAGTATCCTTGGGCATGGCGCGCCTATTGGTAGCAAGGATCACAGAAGAATGAGCATGTCTCACCTCATGCATAACCGAACACACATCATGATTTTCCATATGGGAAGGACGCACATCACTCACCACAATAGGGGAAGGACGCGCATTGTGATTTACCGAATGGATAGAATGGTTCAGGATCAAACTATTCATCATTATCGCAAAGACTATGGTGTTTCACGATGTGTGAGCAGTCTGCCTGCGTTGCGGAAGGACCTTGCAGCATGGTTCAAGCTTGGGGGGAGGACTGAGTGGCACCTTGTACCTCAACACCCGCCCACTCCTCCTTATGCCTCTTTTCCTATCCTCGACACCCGTCAACCATCACATACACATCCGCATCCAGGGGATGACAATTAATAACTTGTTAAACTAGTAAATAGAATATGAATTAGTGGTAATTATATTACCATTTAATGAATCACATCAACCAATTATTCATGATTAAGAGATATATTAATAAAATTTATTCGGGTTATAAGGGACTGAGATTATACTATCATTAGTTTCCTTCCTAAAAATAGTAGCTTATATACATGTTTTAGTTGTTTTTGTGGTAACAAATTAGCTAATTTGTAATTGTGTTAAAAGTCACTCTGAAGGACAAAAGGTGGGATTTGCTACCAACTTTGTGCAATACGATACATCGTTTGTATCAATATGCATGGTCTTGTATATTTCTTTCTATCATAACACAAACTTTGGACCTACATTGGGTTAACAATGCATATTTTTCACATTTTTGGGTGTTTTTTTAATTAACCTTCAATATTTACTTTTCAACGTTGATGACAATTTTTTTAAAAGGGGATCATGGGGGGGAACTCAAGTGGTAAAGATGAGGATTTGTAAATGACTGTAAATGGAATGTCACAAGTTCGAATGCCCCTAAACTTACCTGTGCGCCATGGTTCGACCCCTGTGGATGCGCCTAGGGGTCTAGTGGTAACGAGATTGGATCCCTGGACCCCATGTCACACGAGTACTAGCCCAGTCCTTGTTGTTGATTCCCCTAGTACACACAAAATAAAATTAAAGGGAGAGTTTATTGTGTACATAACAACAACATGATTTTTAAGTATTAGGCTCTAAGTATATGAAGTATTTATGTATGCTCATGATTTTGTAATAATGTTCTAGTTCTAAACACTTGTAGTATCATCTTTTAATGTATACAAAATGTTACTTGATGTAATAAGAACATTATCACTTTTATTCCATATGCAATATCTTAATTGGGGGTTTTGCCTCTTCTTAGTATAAATAGGGGTTCCCCCTCTCATTTTTAACTCTTAAATTGTTATCAATATAATCAACAAATTTAGTGGTGTTTAATGAATATATCTTTGTACAATACTCAAATTTGCAACTATATAATCCACCCACGAGTGTGTAAGTGTCGTCACTATTTGTTTTGATTTTTAATTATTTTTATTTTTATATTTATATTACATTAATATATGCAATGGTAGTAGCATTTCTTTATCCAATAATGCAATATATATCTATATTAAATGCTAATTATGTTACATATATATTGCATGGGAAGTTTCGTTATTTGTGAGAGCAATGAGAGGCACCATATTTTGCTTCCCTTGCCTCATTCACAATGCTAGTAAATGTTTCTCATTTTAGTTGTCTCAAAGATAGAAAGCCTCATCAACCAATTGAAGGTAAGAATGGGTATCCTCCCTTCCCCAGAGCTCCTACTCTCATCTCTATCCCCCGCCCCTCCTCCATAATTCTCATCCCCAACTTTAATCCCTCTTGCTTAGGATCCTCCTTAATCACATGACCCCCTCTCAACCCTCCTTTCGATCTACTTTAGTTGGACTCCCTTGATAAATATCTTTCAAATAATAGTGGTGTTGTAAAAAAAAAAAAAAACACACCATCACCAAGAATAAGTGGAAAAAAAGCATAGAAAAATCCTAGACATATAATGNATACAAGAATCATAGAAATTTTCCCACACTAAAACATGCCTTTAGTGGTGGGATAAAAATCCCTTCAATTAAAAAGTGAAGGCAGTGCCGTATAACTATCTAGGAATATTTAGTAATGTTAAAACACAAATTATGGGGGATCTTATCAAATAAAAAAGACCTACCATATTCCTTATCTGGCAAACACAAATTAAAGATAGTATCAAGATGGACATTAGTAACAACAATGGAAACATAATAACAACATTGTGATTAGCCCTAAAGGGGTGTTTGGAGGTCTGTGTACCATTTGGGATAAATCAGTTCTTGATTTTCTACAATTCCATAGCTTACCACATCAAATCTACATTGAGTTCTCATGGAAGCAATTCAGTAAGAAGCTACAACTCTTTAATATTTATACTTTGATTCATTTTAGGGAAAATAAATATTATTGTTAATATTTAAGAGCACATGTGGAATCTCCAGTCTCTAAATAGGTATTTTCCAATGATCTCAACTTGGTTGTGTCTCCTACTAAAAAACAAGGCAACATTTTTATTAGAGATCCAATCAAATAGGTGATTGACAATTCAATACTTGATGGGATCTATTTGTTCTAAACCAATCAAAGGAAAGTCCACATGGACAAACAAAATAAATGGGCCTAGACATATTACTAAGTGAATGGAATTCATGGTACATAGTCCTTAAAGTTGATTAAAGAAGCATGGAACATTCCCATATCTAGGTCCCACCCTTTCATATGGGAGAAACCAAACTAAAGCTAAAAGAATAGACCAAATCTCATTATACTTTCTTTGAAAGGAAAGAGAGTTCCTACCATCTCAATTGCACTCCCTTCAAACTAAAGTGGAAACACAAAACATCACTCATGCCATGAAAAAAGAAGAAAAAAAGGTAGTGAATAATATTTATCAAGCTTTTAAAAAGGAAGAAGATAAATGAAGGTTGAAATCAAGAAGATTCTAGTTAAGGGCAAGGGACAAAAGTACAACCCTTTCTCAAAAGAAAACCTAAGCATGCCAACTAAATAATCAAGTGTAGGAAATATCTTGGAGGATGGGACATGACTTTCCACCTTTAAGGAGATCAAGCATTAGATCGTGGGAATTTAAAAACAATATACTTAAAGGATTCCCCACTATATGATGAAGCTCCCCCAAAACTATTGTGATCCATTTCCAATCTTTTGATGGAAGCTCCCCCAAAACTATTGTGATCCATTTCCAATCTTTTGATGGATTAGGAAAATCAACTCCTTTTGATTGGGATACAATATGAGGAAAGTGTTAAGGTGACATGGGACCTAGAACTAAGCAAATCATTGGGATTAGATGGCTTCACTATTCAATTTTTAGGGCCTATTGGAATTTCCAAAAATTATGTCTAGCATGTTGAACAAATAGTGAATCGAAGAAAAAATTGTGGGGGGGAGAGGTGTTGATTATTCTTTCTTGGAATTGATTCTAAAAGAAAGTAATTCATTCTTGTTTTCCCAATTCTGACCCATCTCCTTGTGCACACATCCTACAAAATTTTAACAAAGCCCCCAACAAGTCAACTTATCTCATGCTCCCAAATCCAATCTCAGAAAATCAAGACGGTTTCATGTAGCAACATCAAATCATTGGTAACACTATGTTGGTTGAGGAGGTACTTCACTAATGTAGAATGAATCAAGAAAGAGGAATGGTTATTAAAATTGGCATGCCTAATGCATTTAAATGGGTAAAGCACAAATTTTTCTTTGTAGTTCTTTAGAAATATGGTTTCCCCCCTTTGTTCCTTAATTGGATAAAGGATTGCATAAGATGCCCATGGATTTATCCCCTTGTGAATGGGTGATCAACTTCTTTATTTCAAAGTTGATACAACGTCCCCCAATATTTTCCCATGTTTCCAATTTTTTGTTAATCGATGGAATAATCACTGGGACAAAAATTAAAGAAAGAAGGACCTCGTATAATCGAAGGGGAACACATGTTTTAAGAGATCTTAAGGCAATATGTTGTAATGTTTTCAATTTTGATGATGAAAAAGAAACCCAAGGTGTTAAATGTTTTTAGTAGTTTTATAAAATTAAAGACAAACATGACTTGCAACATACATGAAATGGTTGACATGTCACAGTCACATATTATTGATTCCAAAATTTATTTCCAAGTCTTTTAGGATTACCAATCAAATGGTGACAAATGTTTTTAAAATTCTCATTTGGATACATGGTTCAAATTGCATGTTGAAATGTAATTGGTAAAAACAAATATGTGTCATCCAAATGTAAATCATGCTAAATATTATTGGTTAGATTCAACATTGATCATGACAGGAAGATCAAAGACTCTGGTTAATTGTGGAGGTTCAACGTGCATTTGTTTATCTCACCTCTTCTCCTCTACAAACCAAAAACAACTCCAAGATATGTCTTGACTCTTGTCCATCACAGAGGAAAGGAGACCACCTTTAAAAACCACTAAGGATACCTCCACAAACAACTTTTCAAATCATGAGGAAATCAAATACATTTAATTGGTTCATGCCCAAGTTTCAATTAGAATAGTATAATGATGGTAAGCAATAAGCAACCCACATCGCAACATTGAATGTTGCAGCGGGTTCTCTAGTGGTCGTTGGATCTCGAGTAGCTTGATATCCAATGGCCACCAAAGCACCGCCACAACATTCAATGCTATGCTATGAGGTGCTTATTACTTCCCATACAATGACAATCAAGCTCAAATGATCTTTAAAAAAATATTTACTAAGGATTGAGTTGCAATAAATTTAGTTGTTGGATCATAAAGGTAGCCATGCTATTAATAAACAATTATTTGAGTTTGATTGAAGGGTTTGTTTGTAAAATGATTAAGGATTTGAGAGTTTGGAGAGAAAGAAAAGAATGGACCATGCATTTAGCACCGTTAATATGGCATCCTGACACTGAGCATTCAATAATCCTAGTACATTAAAATGGGTATTATCTTTTCATCTTTGTGCATGTAGTCACTATAAATAAGAATCTTTATACATGGCCCCTAAAAGAAAAGTCATGCTTTCAAGTAAGGCTATAGTCCCAAATCCTAATTCTGAGAGTTTTATTGGATGATATGGAGATATTTCTGAACCCATCCTTGCCAATCATTTCACCTATGATCTTTGTCAACTTGCCTATCTACATTTTTAGAGTCATGATGAAGTTTATCTTTATAAGGAAGAAATACGATTATTCATGATTTCGCAGTTATCTAAATATTCCATGATCTTTTTGGATTCTTACCACGTTATGAATTTGGAACTGATGTTTTGAGCAAAAAACCTTTCTCATCTTCAATGAAGCATAACCTGAAGATTACTAAGAAAACATTTTGAGAAATTATGCTTCAATGCAAAAAAATAGAGGAATTTATAATATTAAGAAAATAAAGGTGACCGTTGGATGTAGGGTAGGAAAGTCAAAATGTCGAATTAAGTTGTTTAGTAAAATTAAGAAAGTATTAATATTTAAAGGGAAAAAATAAAATAAAATTCAATTAAAATGATTAAAGTGTGGGGGTAAAGGAGTCAAATTAGAAGAGAATAAATTTAAAACAAGATTTAGATTATTGGAATAGGGAAAAAATAATAGTTGATAATAATTAAAAAGAAATAAAATTATATAAACTAAAGCATTAGTTAGGTTTAAATATTAGAAAATAAATAATGAAAATAAGAAATATTAGTTATAATAAATAATGATAAAAATAAATAAAAGTTAAGGTATATGTACATATTAAATGGATAAAAGAGGGCCAGTGGGGGGTAGAGCAAGTGGTAAAGTTGTAAATGGAAGGTCTTGTGTTGAATTTCCCCAATCTTACTCGCATCATAATTTAGGCCCCATGGATGCACCTAGGGGTATAATATTAGCGAGATTGGATCCCTGAACCCCGTGTCACGCGAGTACCAACGGAGTTCCCAGTTGCTGATTCCTCTAGTACAAAAAAAGAAGAAGAAAAAAGATAAAAGAGGGATGAAATAATTAATTTATAACAATATAAAGAATAATCATAATAAATAATAAACAAAATTAGAAATAAAAAAGAGAAATACAAAATGAGAAGAATGATAAAATTAAAATGGGGGTTAAGATAATAAGATTAAGGTAAATGATTTGAAAATGAATTTGACTTAAAATTAGAATAGAAAAAATATTAATAAATAATAATTAAATAATCAATAAAAAATGAAAATATATAAATAAAAGATTAGGTTTAAATAATAATCAATAAAAGAAAAGAATAAGTGATACTCATAGTGAAGAAAAAAAATACTAAGAAATAATAAAAATGATTAGTAAGGGGTAAGTATTAAACAAAAGAAGGGAAAAATAATACATTATAAACAAATAAATAAATAAAATAAAAAATACAATAATAAAGAATAAGAGATGGGAGAGGGAACTCATAGAACTATAAGAGAGGAATAAAATAAGAAAATATGTTTTAAAGGGAGTTGAGACTCGATGTTTATGAAGTAAATGGTAAATGATTAGGGAGTTTTTATTAGGATTAGAGATTTTATGGATAATAGGTACCCAATATTGATTGATCTTATTTGGGAATGTGGCTTAGCCCAAGTTGTAGTTCCTTCCATCTATCATTTCCCTAAGTTCATAGCTATGTATACTAAACTCTGTGACATGGTTGATAGAAGCATAAAGTCCAAATATTGAACCTGCGTAATATTCTTGATAATCCCTTAAACCATTTCCAAAATGATTTTACTACTTGATAATTTGACCCTATTGGCCAAGGATGTGTTAGTTGTTTTCAAATAAAAAAGAATAATTAGTGGCTAAATTCTTACTTGAAGGGGTGTGTCCCTAAGGCCAATTTACCTTGCCAAGCCCGTAGATTCTCACAATTCTCATAGGGAATTATTTATATGGCTTCTTTGATTTTAGCGTATGATGATGATAGCACTGTATATGAGGTTATTTTGGGGCTTTTGAATAAAATTCTTCAAGCTGAGAAATTCCATTAATCCAAGTACTTGTCAAGTCCTATGCATAGCTAGTTGGTCATGTTCCCATCATTGACATGTTTTTGTTATCAAACATGATTGGTATATATTGTTCTATGCCATTAGGTTGCTCCTTTTGAACATTTAGGTTGAAATAAAGTTAACCAACAAGGTAATATTGTGCAAGTTATTGATTGGACACATATAGTTACAAGGAAAAATCACATGAATGGTTTCAAAACTTTTGTTGATAAATCCATGTACATTATTTATTCAATGATCCATGATAGCCCCCCACCTAGGATGTTTTTTTAATACACTAAATTCCATCAAATGAGCCTTGATACTAGAGTAAGTGACCAATACATATTTGAAGAACGCACTATTATTCAAGTACATTGTTTTGAACCAAAGCCCTATCTACTCCCAATTTTCTTAACCCTTGGGATTTTCACTTTGGAGTATATTAGACCAAATTTGAACTCAAACTTCATCCATTTTACCTCAATAAATAAAAATATCACTTTATTTGTGCCTTCTCAAGTGTTTACTTTCCTAACAAAAAGTAAATTTGCTCGGAAAATACTAAAATTATGATCCTTATCATAAAGGGAAAGACTAAAATTATGATCCTTATCATTTTGTTTCTAACCTTTTGGTTTGAATTGGCTCTACCCCATATGTAATCCATGCATATTTAGAGGTTGAAAGGTTATAAAATAAATAAAGTTGGTCTAAGGTACAAGAAGTCATATAGGGACATCATATTCAGTTGAAACCAATAGTTAAGAAAGAACTAGGTGGTAAATCGGGTACATTAGTTAAAGTTATTTAAACCGATGATGACTAACAATCGATTACAATCAGTGTAGTGGTATACTTTGTGGATATTATATTCGCTATGGATCTAGATAAAGATTCATTTGTGCAAAATATGGACTACACAACAAACACACTGAATAAGCAAGAGATGACAAAAAGGAATGGTGAGATTCAACTTTAAAAGGAATTAGTGTTAGGAAATTATAATAAAAAAAAACACATAATGAGAAAAAAGAATCAAGACAATATAAAAAATGATACTTTTACCGTGGAAACCCACAACCGGGAAAACCACCATCAATATATCTATTACACTTAACCACTATGGTGAAGGCATGGCCAATCCGACCATCACCTATTTAAAATGGATTCACTCAAGCCCTTGAGTAGGCTTCATCACATGTAATACCATGGGACACCTGAAACCATGGGACTATAGACCACCTATGATAAACCCATCTTTGACTCTTATACTGAGTCAAGTTTAACCTAAAATCCCCCCCTTTAAACTTGACTTGGGGTAANCAGAGGTGACTCATTGTCTAGGGGTATGCATTTCTAACCAGGTATTATAGTTGTATGCCCACTTACATCGTGATCAAATTCCAACTCCATAAAAGCTTACAATATAGTAAGCGGGTCACTTCTTCATCTGCATCTTTTGTGTGCTCATCCTCAAATTTTACCATGCCATTCTAGTTGAAATTTACCATGTTTCACATATCCATGAGCCATCACTTTAACTTGGCTATATACACCGCATTCATTTAGTTTTCCATTGACTTATAATGTATGAGTAACTTGGATTCAATGCAAGGAACCATAATTTCCAAGACATCTACAATTTCCTTCAACCTCACTATGATACCAATTATTAGGAAAAATAAAACACATAATAATTATAACACACAATGAAGAAGACGATTTTTAATATAGAAATCCAAAACCAAGAAAACCACCAAGAATATATTTGTTACCTTAACCAATATGGCCAAGGCATAGCCAATCCAACCATCACCAACCATCTCCAACCACTCACATGCACTTTACAATGAAGTCACTCAAGCCCTTAAGTAGGTTTCATCACATGAAATACCATGGTACAACCAAAACCATGGACCCATAAACCACCAATGACAAAACCATCTTTGACTCTTTTACTAAGCCAAGATTAATCTAACAATTAGCAATGCATCAATATAGTGAACTTGTGCTAAAAAGAATAAGAGTTGAAGGAGTGTTAGATGAAGGAAAAATTCAAGCAGTAGATAAGGGATCTGATATTGAAAATTGAATAACATGAAAAACTTCTGATAAATAGATTGTTGGAAAATCTATACTTTCGATTGTATAAATTCCAACAACTCTTGGGTCTTAAGTAAACATAGCATAAATTCTAAGTAACAAACCTTCATCTAGTTCCGTACAGAAGCAAGATTCTAGTATCTTTGTAGAGAAGGCCTTGAGAAAAGAGGAAACAAGACAATCTAAGGAAAATTTATGTCTCAACTAATCCATGAGGGGTCATCTCCTCCCAGTATTTTGACTTTAGTTGATTATGATTAGGTAATCTTCAACATGGCAATGCTACAATTGAAAGTGGATAAGCTTGATACATATCTCAGACTTCATGAATATGAAACTACCAAGTTGAAAATTGATTTAAATGAGATTCATGTAATGGATAAGATCAAGTGGCACAAACAAACAAGAAACATTATGTCAAGAGATCTATTTCAAGCCACAACAAATTTTAAAAGACTTAGAGGTATTCAGGTAAAACTAGAAAATCAGTGGAAGCAAGACAAGATAGTGATGAAACCCAACATGTGAATGTCCACAATATTGAGAAGAAGGTGATTTCCTTGGGTAAATATCTCGATGATAAGGAAGTGGTGAAATCCCTTATTAAAGAGGGCTTAGATATTTAAATTCTAAAGTCCAAGTTGAAGACAAATAACATTAAGAATATTCAAACAAAAGAGCTTGTTGAAGTGCAGAAAGACAAAGAACAATTGAATGATCAAATTACTAATGTCAAGGAACAAAATATCACGCTGAGGATCATAATAAACAAGTTGAAAGATGAAAAGAAGCAACAACTTCTTTAACTTTACTGTTACAACCTTCTTCTAGGGAGGTTGAACTTCACAGTATGTTACCAAAAAAAAAGTGGAGATCAGGTCATCCATGAGCATGAGAAGTAAAGTTTTCGAACTTTCTCAAGAAGTTGCTAAAAGCGTAGGAAATTTTTAAATTGAAGAAAGTTAAAATCTTGGAGCATGAAGTTGTTATAAAAAAGGGAGATTAAACTATTTATTATTCTTTAAAAAGCAAATTTTTGAAAAAGAGAGCATTTTGGCTAACACTTAGTAACGAAGGAGCAATTGAGCAAGTCATTGAAGGGAGTAAATAAAAAGAAAGTTGGAAAGAGAGTTTTGATAGGGGAAAAACACATTATATGGGATCAAATCATAGTAATATTGAACAATATCATAGTTCATTTTGATGTCATTCTAGACGATGAATCCTTATCTCGAAGAGTATGTATTGAAATCAACAAATATTGGCCTCAACTAGGTGATAAGGTATAGATCGTCAAGGAGTTAAAAACTTTCTTAATGGTAGAACATAGTATGAAGTGACAACATTAGGCGTTAATGACGATATTTTTTGTTATAATGCTAGGAAATGAAGCTAGAATAAAAAGAAACTTGATTATGTCATCCTAGAATAAATCCACTTTGGTGAATCAGGATGGTCAACACTTCATAGAAAAAATCAAACCTTTATGAATATTGGGATTTTGTCTCCTTTGAGAAGTGAAAAATGGTTGTATAGCCTTGATATTTACAATTAAGAGTTGTCAAAACACATAAATGATGTTGAACAGTTTCACGATGTCACGAGTCCACTTAAATGGAAGTTGGTCTATAACAGATTATCGCATGATTTTAGACTCCTTAATAATCTCACTTATTTGTATTAGAATTTGCCACCTTCTTCCTATGAAACATTTACAGAGATGGACATTGTGCAAAGGAAAATAGTAAACTTTAAATATTTAGAAGGAAGTGAATGGAATAAGTAGTGAGGCTTGAAAGTAAAAACTTGTTAGCAACATAGTCATCTCATGTTTGTTCCATGTCATCACCACCCAAGAAATAAATAAAGAGTTTTAAAAGGTAGTGAGTCAACATCACGTCATGGAGTTGATAGTCATGTCCAACTTTCCAATGCATGAACATCAAAAAATTAACCTACAACTCATTATTATTTTTGGAAAACAATTATGAAAGTGAAAGTAATTAGCAGGAGAGGAAGATAAACTGAAGCAAATGATTTTACACAAGGATCATGATTTTCTTTACTATAGAGACTTGATTTCTATCAGATAAGGCCAATTAAAGGAGAAATAAGTCATAGAGCCATAAATATTGGACACTCAACTTGATAGTTTTGGGGATACATCCTAAATTTAGTCAGCTTGTAATTTTCTTGTGTATTTATTTTTGTTCGCTTCTACTTCTATTGTATTACCAAACATTTCATAAATAAAATATGTTTCAAGAAATATTCAAGCACGTGTTCTTAGACATTCATGTTTTATCATATGATGATGTGCCATTATTTCAATGTTTTCAATGCATGATATTTCTTGCACTTACTTTCAGGTCTCATTCTCATAATTATTTAATGGTTCAAACGATTAATGGATAAGTTTTAGTTTATAATGTTGTTCTTTGTTTCCATAGAGAATTGACTAAATGTAGATTTTGATATGTGGAAGTTAGTAATTATTAAAGCCTTTGGAATTATCTAAGTGAGGTTGAATACTGAAGTCTCTTAGGACTACTCTACAATATGAATGAGATATGAACAACCTAGATCTAGGAATTTGCACTAAGCGATGCTTTTCCTAACCGTAGTAGGTCAGGTACAAAGGACAACGACTTAATTTAGCTTGGATGTAAACGACGAGCGAAGGATCGAGGATCCCTCCTAGGTTAGCTCAAAACCAATCAAATCTACAAGTCTAAGCAAACACACAAAAGTCGATACTCCCAATGGCAATGATGACATTAGAATCGAAGGAAGGATAAGACTATGCGAGGATGTATTGAAAGGGGGTTGTTGGGGAATAGTATCCCCAAGTCCAAGCAACTACCAAGTTATCATATCACTTCCAATTGAATCAATGAGCAAATCCAATATAAGAGGGATCACACAATCATTTACAAGTTTATTAGGATTTGGCCTACGGAGAAGGTGATAATTTGGTAGATCAACACCATATGTAATATGAAAAGGAACTTTGATATTCAACTTGTCTTAAAAGGGTTTTTTTGTGGTAATATTTAACAACTTAGAAGATAAGAAATGATTCTACGATAATGAGCCCTGTTTTTTCAATTATGTTGGGATCTACCTCAAAGATTGGGTGGAGCACTTTAACCCCTACAAAGAGGATTTTTCACATGCCCCAACATGGATATTATTGTATTTGCTTCCACAAGAATTTTGGGAGGAAGAAACTATGGAGGGCATTGGAAACACCCATGGATCCTTTGTATGGGAGTTTTAATAGACTAGGACATGATGCTATACATCATATGCTAGGATCTATGTGTATATGAAAATATCGAGAGACTTACTGGAATCTACCAGGAAGATCCACGAGGATATCAAGTGTATTCAATCCATCGACTATGAACATGTTCCTTTTAGGTGCACAAGGTGCCATGGACATGGACACCTCTTCTGAAACTACCCACTAAATAATCCAACCTCAATGAGAAACCAGGAAGAAGAGAAAGATGTAGAGTGGTATCAGAGGGTGACAAATAGAAGGATCGCACCCATTAAGTATCCACATTGAGAATTGACAAAGGATCCACTGCTATCCAATAACTTTCATGCTCTTCATCACATTAATGAAGATAACAGTTTATTTAGAGGGGAGTCAAGGGACGATCATGTAGTAGAAGGCATCCAAGAACAAAATAAATAACACATTGATAAAGGGAGAAAAAAATAAGGTACATGACAACTCCTCATAACCCATTCTATTTGATGATGTTGAAATGCAATAAGAAGAGACCGATGATATGGACTTAGGTGACTTAGACCTTTAAATCTTAGAGGAGGCCTACTCGAGGCAAAACCTAAAATCCATTTTGCAAAAATAGATGGATCTATTGAAGGAGGAACTTCTCAGAGCCTCAAATTTAGGTCAGTTGGGAACTTCAATAAAAAAAATGAAAGGAAATTATGCAGGTCAATAAAGAGGGACAAAAGCGAGCTTGCAAGAGAAACAAGCAAAGGAGTGAGGAAGTGGGATCTAAAATTATTGATTCATGTCAGTATGGACAACTCATTGGATTATTTTTCATTGCTCCCCACCTTTTTAAATGAAATCATCTCATGGAATATAAGATACATCAATGGGTCTACAAAAGGAGGATTTTAGAAAAGAAAAATAGGACTCATAATCCATCGATGCTTATGCTCCTAAAAAAAATGTTTTGCTTCCATGATCGTCGAAATAATGGCATGGATTTGGAAAGGACACAACTCTATGGATACATATGTGTAAGGCACTACTAGGGGTTTAACAATAATATGGAATCCACATGAGGTCTCTCTCATTGATATTCTTATCTACCCCCTTCTCATTACCTACAAACTTTATAGTTATAGGCACAGGGGTTAAGGGTGTAATTACTAATGTCTATGGACTAGCTTCACCTCGGTTAGATAGAGATTTATGGAATCCATATGATGGATGAGAGATAAATCCATAGAGGGGCACTAGATTACTGGTGGGGACTTTAATACGATAACCATGCTTTAAGAAAAGAAAGGTGGCCTTTAAAGATTGGATCAAGACAACAAATATTTTTGGGAGTCGATAGAACAATTGAACCTTATCGACTTGGAGACTAGAAATTGGGTCTTCATATGAAATAATAAAAGAGGGGGAGATAGTGATACCTCCTCACACTTGTATCATTTCCTGGCATCATAATCAATCATGGCGACATGAGGAGACCTAACAACCACTATCCTACCTTCAACTAGGTCAGACCACTAGTTGATATGTTTAAATTGGCGCAGAGTTGGAGCGTCATTTAGGAAGTCATTTGGATTTGAATTTTGTTTCTCTGTCATCCTAACTTCAAAGAAACTATGCAATAGTGGTGGGAAGAAATCAAATATCCAAGAGGCAACAAGATGTATAGGCTACAAAAAAACTTGAAGATTCATAATACCAGACAAACTCTGGAACAAGGAAATTTTTCGAGATATCTTTCAAGATAAGAAGAAGTTGGAAAAAATAATGATGCAATTGCAACAGGAAATCATAAGTACAGGCTACATAGAGGATTCCATGGAAGAAAAGCCCCATTTACAAGACCAAATATAATTCAAGGACAAGTAAGAAGAAGAGTTGTGTAAATAAAAATCAAGAGTTAACTGGTTGAAGGAGGGAGAGAAGAACACATCCTTCTTCCATCACTCTACAATTCAGTATAGGAAGCGAAAGATAATCGTGGATATTAAAAACACCCATGACAAAATCCTCAGAAGGCATGAAGACATAGAGCATTAAGGATCTGTTGAAAGAACCCTTTCCTAACAGAGCTAAGGATATAATAAAATTAACACAACGTATCTCATCCATGGTCACCCCGACTCAAAATGACAATATGATGAAGCTGCTTGATATGGTGGAGGTGGAAGATGCTATATAACAAATGGAAAGGGGGGAATATCCCAAAGCAGATGGTTTCACAATGGACTTTTTCACTATTGCTAGGAAATTTTCAAGCAAGATGTCTAGGAAGTCATTAAAGAAACCAGGGTATCCAAATCAGTGTTGTAGGATTTCAATTCCACTTTCCTTGCTATTGTTCCCAAAGAGAAAGGCAAGATGAATCCGAGTAAGTTTAGGCATATCTCCCTCTATAACATTATTTATAAAATAATCACAAAATTCTTAAATAACTAGCTTAAGCCACATCTACCTATTCAGAACAATTAGGGTATGTAGAAAGGTGGCAGATATTGGATGGAATCATCATGGGCCATGATGTGATGCATTGATTGAAAATCACTAAAAAAGGAGAGTGATAATAAAATTGGTCGTGTCAAAATCCTTCGACAAACTAAGTTGGGAGTACATCCAGAAGATGATCCTTGCCTTTGGATTCTACCAAGATTGGACAAACTAGTTAATGACCTTGACCTCCTCAAAAATTTTATCCATCCTTGTTAATGTGTCCCCCTTTGAACCTTTCAAGCCGCCCAGAAGTATTCGACAAGGTGACCCGATTTTTCCTAAATTATCTTCATCTTAATGGTGGAATTCATAACCTGAAGATTGTGACCATGTATTCTAGACAAGAAATAAAATGCTTGGCTCTCCACCCTCATGACAAATCTCACACTCATCAATAGTTCATGGATGAGATGCTACTAAAGGAATATTTAGCAGTCAGAGAAGCTAAAACCCTTAAAAAAAAATTGTAAATTTGTGTGGATGCCTCAGGGATCTAAATTAACCACTAAAAACACAAGTCCTCTTTTTCAACACCCTAACCATTACCCAGAAGAATATCTTGTAAATTCTAGGTTTTTTGGAAAGATCCTTTCTGTCCATGTATATCAAGGCTCCTCTCATTGATACAGTGCTACGCCAATATTCGTGGGAGTATTTATTGGAAAATATTGCTAAAAATCATTTATAGTCGGATGGTCAGGCCACTCAATGTAATGACCCTACTTGTATTTTTTGTAGAAATGCACAAATTGGGCAAATTCGAGCTTAACTAGTCATGACTCTAAGGGGTTCCAACAGACAACAAATGCTCCCGAATTCAAATGAAATGATATCGTGAGTCTTATTACATCCCAACATACCCTCTGAACACTTTGGGTCCAAATTTAATCCTCTGCAGCTCTATTTGGGGCTAATGACATAAAGAGTAGAAATACTAGGAAATTGTGGTTAAATCCCCCCTAGGGTATATGCCAAATTGGCTTCCCAACTCATGTACAGCCGTCCCAAAATTATAAACATATTATTGGAACTGATATCAGACATCATAGGTTGTCATTATACATGGTTATTATTTCTTCAAACTGGCTATAGAGTGCAACATTCAAATAGTAACTTTCAATGAAATTGCTTAAGGGGAAATGACATTGCTAGCTCCATTTTAACTCCAAAAAGATACATGAAATAGTTCAGAGAATGACATGATAAATGGAGACAATATAAAAAATATAAATTACTTCCCCAACAACATAAAAAATTAGATAAATTTCTTAATACAGTTTAGATACATAACTCTCTCTAAATGGAAGTCAAACACATGAAAACTAGTTAATCAAGAGCTTGGAAAGGTGAAATTTTTTAGATATGTATTTCTGAAATTTCAACTTCTGAGAGCATAATGGCATAATATTATAGAGACAAACATCATGTACTCAATATTGGGCATCAACTAGACTCATCCAAGTGCTAGAACCACTCCAACAAGTGCACCATTATTTGCAAGTATGGGGAATGGTAAAGTAGGAATGAGAGAAGGGGGAGATAGATAGGTCTCAAACTGTATAAGCCTTAAACCTGCAACTAAGACAATTAATTAATATCCAAATGAGAGGTCTGAATGGACTCTCCATCAACCAAATTGGAAAGGAATCCAACTCCCTCAAAATTGGTTCACAACCAGGGAGAGTGAACACTCGTCGTGCAATGGACAAGCAAACGATATAAAAAACGCCAAAGGAAAATTATCAAATGATAAAAATCCATTATTCTTCCTCATGAAATCATTTTTTAAAACTTCATGGGGCCTCCCAAGGTCGAATTTCTCTCCATAGGATTCCTCCAACTCATCTTAGTGGTTTAGTAACTCTTATGACCCTTGTCCTCTTCCTCGTGCTCCAATTCTTTCCCCAATTTGAATGTTTGCCTATAAACCCTAAATGTGCCCTATTGGTGGCTATTTTTATCCCTATCATGTCATATATTTCATAGGTCTGCAATCAAGTCTGAATTTGTCATATTTTTCGTAGAATCTTTCATCATTATCTGTCATACAGTGCGGGGAATATACTTCCAAGTGGCACACATTGTCTTCCTAGTCTCTTCCTCTTCCATGGGATTTACTTCACCTTACCAATTCAAATTCCTTGGTTCATGATATGCTAATTGACACCACTTAACCTCCCAAGAATGTTGCATTCCCCATGGATTGAAATTTGGATGAAGGTCATACCAAGTGTAGGGGGGATCTAGCCACCCAAGAACTCCATGATCCTCCAAGTGTCTCCATGAACCAATTCCACCTTATTTTCTTCAAATTTATTATTTATATGACTCAATTTAATGTGGTTATGGTAAACTAAGGTTCTTTTGGGTCTCATAGATCCCTTATTACAAAAATGTATGCCTTCACCTCAACCTATGGAACTAGTAGGTTGGTGAAACATTATTTGCAAGTAGTCTTATTTGGATGGGTACATGACATTCAACCTTACCAATCATCTTACTCTTGTTAAATATGTGCTTCAATCAATGCCCAATGTACCTATTTTTTGCCTTGTTTTCCCTAAAATTGATTTTAAAAGACATTTGCAGCCTTCAATGATCTTTCCTTTTTATTTTTTTTTATTTTTTTTTGGGGGGGGGAGACGAATACTCAACACAAATGGGAATTAGTTAATCGAGGCAATCTTTGTCAGCCAACAAGGGGGTTGGGCTTAAGAGATCTTGATATTACAAACAAGGTGTTAGGGGATAAAACATTGTGGTGTTGGGCCACCTACACCTCATAAATGTGGGTTGCTCTGTGGCATAAAATGTATGCTCCACATATTGAAAAGAAGTATTTATTTTTCCTATTGGAAGATGCTGAAGGTTCTCTCATTTGGAAAATTGTGTCTCAAAATAAAGATCTGGTGCAAAAACAAAGTTTCTAGGAGAAATGTAATGGCATAACTGCCTCCGTTTTTTAGGACTCCTCACAACATTTACAATTTTGGGGCAATTGCAACATCTTCCACCCACTAATATTTAAATGCAGAACAAGGTTATGAATCAAGTTTATCTATGATGGGATACCTAAGGAGGAAGGTGATTATAGTAGATGGATTCCTCCTAAACAATGTCTAGCCAAGGATCATGCAGAGGACATGACTACTCTTTGGGAGGAACTAAAGGAATGATCCATAAGAAAGTAGTCAAGAATGGACAAGATACAATGGGGCTATTTTCCGAAGGGATCCTTTACTATTAAACAAGCTTACTCGCTCGAAATCAACTAGTACAATATTCATAGGGAGATAGTTTGGGGGGAAACTTGGAAGGGAAACCTTTGGCCCAAGGTGGTAACATTCTTATGGATTATGGTAAAAGGAAGAATTATGACATGGGACAATCTCCTTAATAAAGTCTTTACTAGCCCATCCATGTCCATTCTCTGTAGAAGAAACAAAGCATTTATCATCTCTTTGACACTTGTTCTCTTGTCTTATAATTATGGGACACGAGTGCAATGATGTGCAGAGGATCTGATAGAACTAGAGGGAATCTACCAATGTGCAACAAGATGGGTCGAGAATCCTTACAGCAATGTCACTTTAAATAGATTATGGAATATATTCCCAGGATTACTAGTTTGGGAAGTTTGGAGAAAAAAAATAGGAGGATTTTTACCAAGCAAAGTAAGAGAAATTAGCTTGTTTAGACCATTGTCAAACTCCACATTCATGAAATGATTTAGCTCTCAGATTGGTCTGACGAGGAATTCTAAATGGTTCACCAGGAACAAGCAATCACCTACCATTAAGCGATAAAGGACCACCCACAGATCACATCTTTGCATGACCAGTCTTTCCAAGTGGAACCCTCCTCCCATTGGATTTACAAAACTAAATTTTAGTAGGGCCTTGAAATGGAATCTAGGCCTGAGAGGCTTTCAGGGAGTGTTTAGGCACAATAATGGTAAAATCCTAAGCATCTTCAAAGTTTACATCGGGAAGGAAACCAACAATGTGGCTGAGCTGGAAGAGCTTCTCCATGGTCTCAGAATTGCAATGAAGGCTAGTGTCCCTAAATTAATCAAAGAAGGGGACTCTCAGATAATAATCAAGATGATCACGTGACTTATCAATGGAACCTAGGCCCATGCGCTCTCCAATAATTAGTACCTTGTATTTTTTGTTATTGAAAACTTGAAGTCGCAGTGGGGATGTTACATTTCCAAGCTTTTTGCTTGCTTGAGACCCTACCGTACAAGGCCATTGTTTTCACTTGATTGTTTAATAGAAATCCCAAACCTCATGCATATGTTTTAATCGAATTTCCACCGAGGTCAGAAAGCCCTCCCCCCCCCCCCCCCCCCCCCCCCCCCCCCCCCCCCCCCCCCCCCCCCCCCNGCCCCTTTGCATACCTAAATACCATATCCAACTCTCTATGTAGGCGATTCTTCTTCAATTATTAGTTTGAAACCTAGATAGATTAATGTTGGGCCTGATTTATTCTTATAAACAAATCTCCATTTGTAGTAATGTTGAGAAATTTGGCATAATAACTTGTGAAAGAAAGGTAACACTCAATTGTGCAACAAGGGATGCAGTGTGTTCAAATAGAAATTTTGGTATAATAACTTGTGAAAGAAGGGAAACACTCGCTTATGTAGAAAGGGACGTGGTCATGTGTTCAAATAGGATTACAATGGATCGAAGTTCATGGATTATATTTTGCGTTCGTACAAAACAAGTTTATATGATTTATTGATTGTTATCAATGTTTATACAATAAGATTAACTTATTTGAATTGGATTTCTCTACTTTCCATATGAACATGGACAGGGACTTTGTTGCTATGCAACTCTTTCCCTTCACCTATCTGCTTGGATGAAGAGTATCAAATCATTGATCTGCGCTTTTGAAAACATTTATTTGTCCCATGCCTACATGGAGTTCAATATGCAAGTTGACTCACTCTCCAAAAGATCTCTTCAAGTGGAGGAAGGCTTCATCTTCAACGAATTTTGGGTTGATGGTCTGCTTCATTAAGTGGACAGATTAACAATTTTCCACTCCTAGTTTTTTGTGTTTTGGTTTTTGGTTTATTTGTTCATAACGCTTGGCTTTTTTTATTGTCCCTCTTGGCTCACGGGTTTATATGGCTCTCTTGAGTCTTGTTCTTTTGATTATATGTTGTTTTTATCAAAGGTCCTCTTTAGCCTCTTCTACTGTTCTTGTTAGTTTTTGTCTACTTGGGAACTTGCCTTCATGAACTAAACTTTAATACAATTTTATTGTATTTTCTTATACTATTTTTAATATAAATGATATAATTTTTTTTCTTATTGAATAAAAATCTTTTTTTCTTTATTTATTGTAAAAAATAATAATTTTAAAAAAAATTGAGTTTAATCTTTTCTAATTCATTAATCAAATTACATTTCTTTTTTGACTAAAAATAGAGTTTTATCTTTTTTCTCTCATAAATAAATAAATAAATAACATTTTTTTTAAAACTAAATTATCATTGTCATAGTTTTCCGCGAGAATTTATTTTAATTTATTTAAAATAATTATAAGTTAAAATAGATAATAATAAAAAATAACATAGATTTTTTTCAATAAATTGGTAATTGAAAGCTTGATGTTTAATAAAATAATTGTGTACATCTTTACTCTTTTTATTTGATGTGAAAAGGTGTTGGGGGCACCCAAGTAGGGCGGGTTGTAGGGGTGGTTGGTACCCAGGATTCAATTCTCATTACTATTGCTCGGGATCCAATCCTCAACACTACCTTGACATGACACTAAATGTCAAAATTTAATGGGATGAAAAAAAAAATTCAAAAGTTTTTTAATTTATTACTGAAATGTTTTATATATTTTTATTTAATATAACATTTTTTATTAAACTAAATTAATCATTTTTACATTAATTCAACTTGTTTAATAATAAAGAGTTCTTCCCTACAGGGTGATGCTATTGCAAACTGGGTTTAATTACCTTGGTTATTTCTTGAAACCACTTGGGTATAGAGTCAGTGATTGGATCTGGCTTGTTCAAAAGTTTGAAAAAAGGATTTGTAACTGGTCATATAAGCTTTTGTCCCTTGGGGGTAGACTGATCCTTGTCCAATCAGTCCTATCCAGTATTCCAGTTTACTGGATGGGTTTAGCTCCTATCCCAGTCTCGATTTTACACAAACTTAGAAGCATTATGTTTGATTTTCTTTGGGGTTCTTCTGATAACAAAAGCAAATACCATCTAGTCAGTTGGCGGGAACTCTCCTGGCCCAAGGAACTTGGGGGTTGGGGAATTAAAAATCTTCAATGGTTCAGTATCTCCCTGCGCCTTAAGAATCTATGGAGGGTTCTCCATAATGAAGGTTTATGGCACCAAGTTCTTATTTCCAAATACATGAAAAGCCTCTCGGTGATTGATTGGCTCAGGTCTAAATGATTCAGCTCGTACTGTGTTTCCACCATATGGAGAGGGTTCTTACAGACTCTCCCTTGGATGGGTAACCACTTGGCTTGGCAGGTGGGGGATGGTGAAAACATCTTGCTGGGAGTCAATCCGATTGTAGGTACGCATTCGTTCTTCAGTCTTCCTGATGACCTAAGATCGTATCTGGAGGATTTGGATATTAGTACCCTCTCACAGGCTCATAACTCTCTTCCCAACGCTCAGAGTTATTGGTATACAGCTGATGATTTAGATCTTGGAGGTACATACAAACAAGCTTGGAATGTATACACAGAGGGTTTATTACGTGGAGGTATTCGCCTCTCTGAGCATCCTGATGATCTTGTATGGGATTATAATAAAAAAAAGGGAACTATCTCCGCAAAATATGCATACGACTGTATAGTTTAGTCTTTCTCTCCTCCGGCGGACAATTACTTCGATACTTTTCTGTGGAATAAGGTTCTCCCAAAAAATATCTCATGCTTCATTTGGTTGGCTCTCAGGAACAAAATTCTCACTTGGGAGATGTCACGTCCCCATCCCTCAACCGGCGAAGAGGACGCGACGAACATCAACACAGCCGGGCAAATCGCCCCATGAACATTATCAAAAGAAATCAATGCTGGAATTAAAACTTGCAAGCATACACAGATGCATAGTCTTTATTTTCATATAGTGGAAGCAAACATACATAAACATTTCCAGCATTGAGCATGTTCATCATTTCACATAATACAGTATATAAATTGCAGAGATGAAGTAACCGACAGTACTTATCTTTGATGAAGAATTCATCCGCAACCAGCTACGTCGCTGCAACGTTCCACCCAACCATAGGCCAGCGTGCTCATCAGTCTCTCAGCAACACTGCCACCCCCGAGCTGGGCATGATTCCTCCGGAATAAGGGTCAATTGCAGGCTTACACATAGCCAAGGGGACATAAACAACAAACCAACACAGCTGGGTTTCACAGGCTTTCAACAAACAAGCCAAGCCAGCACAGCCCGAAGACTAACCATTGCACTCAGGCAATTACCTAGCTGTCACAGCTCAAACAGGGAAAACGAATTCCTGAGTCATTCTTGGCCCTATCGTGGCCAAAATGACTCTCACACGAATTTACAATGGCCCCCAAACGTAACAGCAAATAAATTCACAACATGGGGAAGACTACAGCCCCGAAGTCTACCGGTGAGCACAACTTACAGCAAGGAAAAACGACCCAATTAATCTGTGAGACATCCAAAAACATGAATGGCCCTTCACAGTCAGTCATGGATGCAAGAGCACGGCTTTCAGCTCACTATGTGCGCCCCAAACAGAAGAATACCTGTGCGTGGGTAAACAATCCGACCCAGCAAGAAAAAAGAACAGACAATGGAGGCCCTGCGTGAGGAAAAACAGCTCTGTTTTTGTCCGTGGATGCACACACAACAGGAAGGACGCGATTTTGCAGTTCGTGGGTGCTCAGCAACTCGTGGAGAGAAGATGAATGTCTGCGTGAGGAGATGAACAACCAAAATCGTGGTGAGAGTGAACAGGCCAGGGAAGAGTGCGTGAGGGAGAAGAATGGGCAGACGTGGGTAGAGTGAGCAGGTGGGCAAAGGACTGACAGTCCTGCCACTCCACTCCCAAAGGCATTAAATGCCTCAACCACCAGCAGCGATTAATCCTCAGCTGCCCAACAGAACATTAAAGAGGTTGACAAGGGAAGATGGAAAATCAACAAGGTGACAAAACTTGGGTTTTCCCCCCCCATAACCAAGGTTTGAAATCCCCCACCCCTTATCCTTTGGAACCATGCCCTTTTCATTCAACGTTGCACTGCCGTAGCTGGTTGTGGTTTTAGTTTTAATTGATGTGCGTGTTTACATGATGCCACATTAAAATGTGCCGGATAGCACAACATACCATCGGCAATTATCCCTATTGCCGAAACATACACACCCAAATTGATGGTGGGGCTTTTGCCTTGAGCTCCTCACCATGATTAATTACATTATATACATCATGCAAACGGGGTCAAAACCAGGGACATTACAGGAGAATCTACAGAAAAGGGGGAAATTGGTCCTGGAATGTGTGCTCTTTGCTGTTCGGATGAGGAGACCGTGGATCACTTATTCACAAATTGTTCTGTCTGGAAATCTGTTGCTGTCAAAATATGTGATCAATACCATCTTCCGGCCATTCCTCCAAAGGATTCTCTCGTGAATGTGTTAAGAACTTGGACTGGTAACTTTCCTAGGTCCTCGCATCTCTGTCAGTTACCTTTCAATATGATGTGGATTATATGGAAAGCCCAGAATCAGGCCATTTTCGAGGGGAAAAGAAGGAATATTTTTAGTATTGTACAGCAGATTACTTACTCAGCTCAAGCTTATTCTTCTCTGACTGTCAATGGTTTAAAAAAAAGTAGAGTGATTGGCAAGCCTCCTTGTAAGAACTTTCCCTGTGGATTTATTGATGGTGCCTCTAACCGTATGATTGCTGGAGTTGGATATTGCTTATATTTAAATGAGTCTCATCATTTCGAGTTCGCGCTGGGGGTTGGATATGGCACAAATAATAAAGCTGAATTGCTCAGTTTATGGGCTCTTCTTCTTTCTTCCCAAATGATGGGGATCCCCCTATCCCACGTTTATGGTGGCTCACAAGTCATCATTAACTGGGCGAAGGGATTGACTGCTCTCTCCCCTCCAGATCTCCTTCACTGGTGCAGGGAGACAAAAAAGTTAATCCTTAGCTTCCAGGATCTATTGTTCACCCACATTTACCGAGAGCACAATCGGACTGCTGACCGTCTCTCTAAAATTGCTCTCTCATATCCCCAAGGTACAGGCAGTTTTACGAAATTTTTCGAGAACCAATTGGTCTCTCATGATATTTTTCAGCTCTTTTGAGCATGGATAGGGGAGCTTACTTGCTTATATATTTTATGTCTTGATGTACAAGGAGCGATCACTTTTAGACTGCTGTTCAAAGCCTTTGGGCACTTGGTAGATGTGGTTGAAGAGACAATCCACTTATATGATGAGACAGTTTTCTAATGGGAATCTTCATTCTCACTGTTATGCCTTTCCCCCTGGCAACGCTCTCGAGGTGTCACAAGGAGTCATTTCTCCATCTACTGTAACCCATTTATGGGAAGATTGTTTTGATGACCTTTGATTCTTATTGAAAATAAAAAGGACAGGCTTTTTTCTTTCTGAAAAAAATAAATAAAGAAATAACACCTAGTGTGTTGTGTTTGTGTTGATTATTGAAGTAAATTAATTCTTATATCAAACACACCTATTTTCTAATACAAATCTAATAACAATTAAAAAAATTCTAAATATAAGAAAGTATTTACTATGATCTGAGGCCTACGATTTTTTTTCAATAAATCAACCGGATTATCAAAAAAAATTAAAGTGTAATCATTTAATTAAACACAATTAGAAAAACGTACTACTTTTGAAGAATACTTTAAAAAGTTAAAAACCTACTACACAATTTAAAACCTACTATTAGTCTTTGCCACTCGGTCTAATTAAAACATACCACGTGTTTTCGTTTTTGTCTGGCGGTTATGCTAAAAGATATGGCGGTTCTTCTTGTTTCACTGGCAGTATTGCCAGCCAACTCCAACACCTCGGCATCGAGATATCCCAGAAGAGCAACCACGTCCACAGCCGCACCACCTTAGACACGCTTGTCATATCGCCGCTTCTTGAGATATCTGGCAATCCTCCCCATTGGAAACTGCAATTCGGCCTTCATGGTTATGCTCACAGACTTCTTCCTGTAGCTTGTTGCATTTCTTCCTCCCTTACCGCTGCTCTTTCCACAACTCTCCATTTTCTCAGTATCACTCTTTTCTCCCATTCGATCATCTCAGAAAGACCAAAGCGAGTACAGTGTTAAAGGATATGAGCAGAGGCATTTGAGAATTATAAAGGATCCACCGAACATCGAAGAACCTGAAAATCAGGACATTGTAGGTCGTCTAAAAGCTTATTCATATGAAGGAGAGACTTGAAACCCTGGTGTGATCAGAAGAAGCACAGAATGAAGCAGAGAAAAAGAAGCAGCTATGGCAGATCTGCCAAAAGATCTCATGGCTTCAGCTTTAGCCATGGGGGATTGGGAATGAAGTAAGACTATGGTAAGGCTACGGTAGAGAGGAGTGGTGAAGGGTTATCCAAGCTTTGTTCTGTCATATGAGTTTTCCTCTGGTTCATCCTAATAAGCTTGCCTCATCCCAATGTTCGTCGGTAGCTTCATTTGTCCCTCTTTGGATATCATGTCGCTTGATCTTATCTGTGATCATGAAAAGAGAAATGGTGAGATTATTACGGTAATGTTTTGACAAAAAAATTCTACGAATTCGACTGAACATGGAGAGCTTAGCTGGAGTAGTATATATTATTTTTATACAGGATCAGAGGATGCATTAAATATATGACAGACAAGAGGATACAAGATATCTATGACCAGATTCACAATCTCAGCAAATCAATTTAGACCTCCCCGCCAGTTCTATTGTCTTTAAGCGCAAGATGGAGCTGTCTGCATATTTCAAGAAGAAGAGATTCCTTTTGATTTTGCACGATGGGTGCAGTCCAGTNTCAATTTAGCCCCCCCCGCCAGTTCTATTGTCTTTAAGCGCAAGATGGAGCTGTCTGCATATTTCAAGAAGAAGAGATTCCTTTTGATTTTGCACGATGGGTGCAGTCCAGTGAATCTGAAAGATTTGGGCAAGGAATTTGACGAGGTAAACAATGACAAAGGCAACAAAGTACTATTCTCCACTCGGAAAAGAGATTTTTCTGTAGAAATGAATGCAGATAAGGCCATGAGAATACAAGCCATATCCACCGAGGAAGGTTGGGAGTTGTTTTGTAGACAAAAGTTTAAAGATAGGCTTGTTTCACATAACATTGATCATCTTGTGAGACAAGTTGTTGCAGAGTGTAAGGGTTTTCCTCTAGCCATAAATATTGTAGCAGCATCAATGACTGACAAAACTACTGTAGACCGGTGGAAGCTTGTTTTATCTCATACTAAAAAAACCCCAATTTCCCCACTACCCATCCTCGTTTAGATCCAGATCTGTATCAGCTAATTACCCACCACTTCAAAAATCTTCTCCAAATTAAAACAGTTCCTCTTTGACACGGTAAATGTCGTTGTGCTTATTGAAACCCCTTCATAATTTATCTTATTTACCTAAATTGTCCCTGTGTTTATTACATTTTAATTTATTACGACTTTCAGAAATATGTTTTAATATTTATCTAAATTGTCAGCTCTCTTTATTTTATTTTATTCTAGTCGACGAGATCAAGACAGTTGTTGGTGTTGTGTTACATGGAATGGGTACTGCACAGTTGGTTCCTACAGGATTGGTTGTGGTTGCCAACATCTTGGAAATATTTGAAGATGTCAGAAACAACAAAGATGAGTGCATTAGTGTTCTCAAGGAAATATTTTTTTGGGCTCAAACTTGTCAAGCAGTTTTGAGAACGCCCTCAGTTGAAGGAAACACAAGAAATAACTGATGTAATCAAAGAAGCAACCAGATTGATAGTGGAAGGATCCATCGACCTGAAGGCTTCCAAATTTTCCAATGTGAGTACTGAAAGCTCTAATCTTACTTGTTTAAAGTTGTAATTGTTTCTTCACTTGTTTATCAATTTATAGCAGAGACTTCTTTTGCAAAAAGGTAGATGTTAACTTTAGTCCCAAAAGTGTTAAGTTTGGAAGAAGACAAACAAAAAGCTTATAATATGGTCACCCAAGACAAACATAATGTGGAGGGTCTAACACATGATCGTAAGGAAGAGTATTTCTCTGCATACGACTCTCTCCCTAAGAAGTGCAGAGATTTGTTTATTGACGTCTGTTTAGTTTTCAAAGGATGGGAGTAGGACCTAGTGGCAGGTGTCATTGAAGAGTTTGAGTTGGATACCCTACGAAAGATATTACTTGTTACCTGCAAACATATAAATGGATATGCATTTGTACATGATGTCATCTTAACAATTGGTTACCAAAAGGCAGAGGGAACGAGACTGATGAGTGCAATTCAATTTGAGGAGTTTCTTCATCACAATGAATATGTGAACTTAAAAACAAATCATACATGGATTACGAACTTGACGATTTGGCCCTATCTAAGGCAAGTCTCAATCAGATATTTGAAATCTCATGTTTTTGCATTAGTTTTTCTTGAAAAGTTTGAATCTAATCTCATTATGGTTGTTAAATTTAAATTTCATAATTTGTAGATTCCATCCAGTCTCATATGTCTGAACTTTGATAGGAATATTACGATCTCATGCCTTCCACATCTCTTCTTCATGTTTTCAACAAGTTGGAAATTTGAGAATATTGAAATTGAGCAATTTGACAGAGTTGAAAAAATTACCAGAAGAGATAGGCGATAAAAAAATTACCAGAAGAGATAGGAGATCAAGTGAAAGATTTGCAACAACTCTCTCTTTCATATTCATGCAAACCCCTAGAGGAACTACCGAGATCACTTTCAAGGCTTCAATCTTTAAGAGATTTGAGATTGGATTATTGTTCAAGTTTGATGCAACTGGCAGAAGATTTCAGATCATTGAAATCTTTACAGGTGCTTGATTTGAAGCGTTGTTTGAGCTTAAGGCAATTGGGAGAAGATTTTGGATCATTGAAATCTTTACAGTTGCTTGACTTGCAAGGTTGTTTGAGCTTGAGGCAACTGGGAGAAGACTTTGATCATTGAAATCTTTACAGTCACTTGATTTGCACGGTTGTTTGAGCTTCAGTCAATTGGGAGACGACTTTGGATCATTAAATTATTTTCAAGAACTTAATTTGCAAGGTTGCATAGGCCTGAAAGCACTTCCTAAGAGTTTTGAAAAGATTTCATCGTTGAGATATTTGATTTTATCCTTTTGTGAAAATTTGGAGGATCTTCATCATGGCTTAGGAAATTTATCATCCCTTGTTACACTACGTTTTCAAAATTGTCATAAACTAAGAAGTATTCCAGACACTATTGGACAATTAAAGCTGACAGGCTCCACAATGAATATTGTTAATCTGAAAAATCCCTCACTTAGCTCTATATGGCCTACACCACCCAAGGACACCCATTCACGACCCTCCATTAGACCCCCACACCCTCAAAAAGGCTTAAGGATGAAGAAAATGGCTTAAAAACCCAAAAAATGAGCTTAAATAACTCTCCTAGGGGTTAAAGCCTCCAAAAAGGGGCTAAAACCCTTCAAATGAGCCTAAAACCCTAAAAAGAGCTAAAGTTAGGGCGGAAGGGGCTAAAAGCCCAAAAAAAGGGCTAAAGCCCGGACCAAGAGCTTAAAACCCTAAAACCCCCAAAAAAGCCATAAAAGGAGGGTAGGGAGTCACTCTCAAACACACTCGTCTCTTGCATACTGTTATGCTGCCCGTGGATGCCTTGAGACCTCTTTGCCTCTCAAGCCACCCACATCCCCCTCTCTTCCACTCACATTCCCCATTGAGCCATAGCTCCTCCATTGCTGAGTGAGATAGAGAGGTGCTTCCTTCCAGACAAGGCATGGTGGCCCATTTCACCAAAGGAGAGGTATAATATTATTTTGTTTATGCGTCTTTCTTTAGTAGTTTAGTTGATTTCTGACCCATGTTTGTTTGCAGGTTTGTTTATTGACATGTTTTGCAAGTTTATTTCTATTCATTAGTTGTTTGCAGGTAGCCAAGGCAAATCCCTAACCTTGTTTACAGAGGGGCTCACAGCCATTATTTCTTGTTCTTTGCTTTCTGCTAGTTCCAATTTATTTACTGCATTTTCCTCACGTCGGAACCTACCCTTCTGTCCTATAGACAGAAGGGAGAAATTCATGGCCCTATAGCAAGGATAAATCCCTGCTACAGAACTGGCGACCATACCAGGTCGATCCCACAGGATCCTTGGTTCAGTTTTTTTTTAAATTTCAAGTTTTTTTTCTTCAGTTTATGCCCTAGTTTTAGAAATTTCTTGTCAAATCTAGCTTAGATCTAGTTTATTTCTAGTTTTATTGTTTCCAAATCCTATGCAAGGCAAATCTGAGTCAGTTTGGCCATAGTACAGGTTACTGTCGGCCGGATCTGACTCAGGATCAGAAAAACCCCAAATCCGGGGCAGGTCGCACTTATCGGGCCTGAACAGGGGATGAGGTCGCTCTTTTAGGCCTCACAGGGGCGACCAGGTTGCCCTTTTCCCCCCGAGAGGTGCAACTTCACTCAAAACACCACACCGCTTCTGTCTGTGAAATCTGTGCAACCCCCTTGCCTGTTTCTGGAAAACTTTTGCGACCCCCTCGCCGAAATTGACCCGAAACGTGCGGTCTGTCAATCAGAGGTTAAATTTCAATTTAATAGGGACTGTCAGTGTGGCTCAGTCGCCTCTGTCCAGCACATTAGTTCAATTTCAGTTTCTGTTACAATTTACTGCAATTTCCTGTACAAACAATGTGTAAATTACAAACAAATTTTAATGGCTTAATGAATGTAGCTTAACTAAAATCGACAATAAAATTAACAGTCTTGCTCACCCTTCCTCCTCTAACCAGTCATCACCCTCCGGGGTATTCTGGGATTCGACAAAGGGCAAGCTCATATAGTTCTAGGCCCTTCATTGAATATTGTTCTAAACCATTAGAACCGGATGACCTGGAAGGTAGAGGGGGTAGAGAAGGAGGGCTTCTCACGACCCTAAACGTCCTCCCTGTTGACCAACCTTGCATCCGGGAGGTGACCTGTGGATCTACGAATGGACTTAGTCCCATTGTGTTGAGAGCCCAGCATCTTCTCTTGGTTGAAGAGGAATATAGGTGTAAGGTAGTCATCTAGTTAGGCCATCAACATTCAGGGTTAAAAACTGTATATGTTTACAAATTTCTGATTATTCACTGCCTACACAACAATGATATGAACTCTGCTACAATATGATGAATTCATAAACCATTTGCAGCCACCTGATACCAGAAAGACAAAAAAACAAATACACCATACCAAGTAATCAACCCAACTCAGTTCATGACGCTGAGAGAGCCTTAAAATTTATCAATTTACACTAAGTTCAAACAAATCTACAATCTTTGAGGACATAAGTCTCTAACTGATTCAACCGTGGGAAGTACTTGGGCTCAGCCGAGAAACTCATTGTGAGGAGTACCATGGGAACCCCAAAGTAGCTGGCTGCTAAGAGGAATTGCCAAGCGAAACAGGCAACGACCCCCACCGATTGAGTAGAAACGCCCGTGAGGAAAAATCCAAGCGCTGTCTTTTGGCAGTCTTGGTGGCCGAGTGACCACCTACAACCAATAGGAAGCCATTGAAACTGGGGTCCAAACATCATTCCCATCAGTTTGATAAACATCTAACACAAATGATCCCCCACGCTCTTCCTCACGCCTAAGCGGCGAACCACCACCATTCATGACATTAAACCGACACCGTCGAAACCGTTCTCAGCGATCTCCCACACCATCAGAAGGCCACACAACCTCTGATTCAGATTCAGACCCATACCAGTCTGAACCAGACCTCCATACTGCACCATCAAGCCCCACGGTCGATGCAAATCCGGATCCATTTTCTGGCATAACCATAGCAAGTGGACCTATGTCCACACCACAACCTGTCACCAACATCCTTGCAGGTGGCCCAAGCACAGCCATGCAAACTGTCATCAGTCAACTGCCACCACCCATAGTGACCAGCCAAGCTGGACCACTTGCAACACACGGGGGCAGTGGCCCTTCCACACACACTGCCCCTCCTGCCACACAGGGGGGCAGTGGACCATCCACTTACATTGCCCCTACTGTCATACATGGGGGAAATGTCCCCTCCACCCACACTGTCTCTCCCACCACAAGTGTGGGCATTGGCCATCTACAATGGTACAACCAATACCCCCAGTTATACAGGTACATTATGCACTTGCAAACCCCACCACCATCCCTTCCCCGTCTCACATCAACTTGGGGTCAAATCAGTCATTCATGGCTCGTCTTAACTTGCTTCATTTGGCTCGATTGACAAATGACCCCATTCGTCATCAAGATTTTTGGCCTCCAATGCCAACTAAGTTGCCATCAGACATCCCCAAGTTTGAAGGCAAGGCAAGGGAATGTCCCCAGAACCACATTATGACATTCCATCTATGGTGCTCGTCCAACAGCATCGTAGATGATTCCATCAGGCTGAGGCTATTCCAACGCACCCTTACAGGTGCCACGGCCAAATGGTACATTGAGCTACTGTAGTCCAAATATCCAGATTTCAACTCCTTAGCTTTCATGTTCCTACAGTATTTCCAACTCCCTGTTAGATATGACAAAGGGGTGGAGATCTCGCTATCCTGTCGCCAAATCACTGCGACGCATATAACCGACCACATCCATGAGTGGCAGCGACGTCGCAGCTTATGTAAAATCCAACTTGACGACATGAGCTTCTTGGATTGCTTCCTCAAGACCTTGCTCCTGCCCATAGCAAAAGACGTTGCATCCAAACGTCCCCAATCCGAAGAGGAGGCCATACTAAAAGCCCAACAGTTTGACCTTATCTACGCCCAGTCTAGATATCTATACACTGTCATTCCAGACGCCCCCCGTCCAAACACCTCCTATTGGGATGCACTAGGGGCATCTCATGCTGCAGACGACATTATAGGCTCGGTCTCCCAACAGCCACAACACCGTCCGACACCACCTGCCGTTACACCACAACCAAGCAACACTGTTAGTGTTGCTTACCAAAACCAAACTCCGGACTATGCCAGAATGATGTCCCAGTCCATAGCAACAACTTCCTATGCACAACCTGCGCCACCGCAGTAGGCTCAGGCCATGGCATGGCCAACACAGCAGTACATGGAGCAAATGCCCACATCTGTGGCACCACAACCCACCCAAATTTATTATGCACCACCAGTGCAAGCGGTTCAAACCCCCGCCCTTGCTCAACCCACTCCGTTGGGACAAGTATTTGCACAACAAAACCATCCCAACCAGCTTGCCCCCAACAATCAACAAGGGCAAGCTAGAAATAATCGGTCCCGGAACCAAGCCAATAACCAACCGCAGGGAGGCGGTCAACAACCACATCCTCCCAACAATGCCGCAGCGAACCGACCCGCCCAAAACCCCCCACAGCCAAATGCTCCTAGACGCAACGCCCCATTGCGCACAAACCAACAATGCACACTCTGTGAGGTCTATGGGCACTACACATTCGAGTGTCCCCTCATGGGTCGCGCTAAGCAGGCCATCCAAAATGAGGCCCAACAGGCCGCCAACACCACGAACCAATCCCAACCCAACCCGACACCACAAGGACCTCCTCCTATGGTACTTCAAAACCCACTACCTGTCCAAGGGTTGGTGGAAAACGCACCCCCTCCCCAACCCAATCCCAACGCTCCGGGGGCACCTCACATGGCCGAAACAAGTTTTCACCACTCGCTAGCCATGACGATTGAAGAGGTCAACTTACAAACTAGACGGAATCAGTACGGTACCACCACCGAACCCGCTGACACATCAACGACATCAACGTCTAAAACAGTCAACCTACCTCTTCAGTTACCCACGTTCCTGCGCCCACCCATACGTAGGATTGCCAATAACGCCACGGCTAAAGATGCAGTCAGCTATAGCATTGTGGATGATCTGGCCCAAACACCAACGGCCATGTCTGCCTTGGAGGTACTCAAAACATGCCCAATGTAGCGGAAAGCGTTACTAGCCGCCCTTGGGGCCGTAGACCCCTCCGACTCCAAGTTGATCATGTTCGACACAGAGAATGGAGAACCAGGCATGCCATTGACCATCGCCTTCCAAATCCCGGTAACCATCTGAAACTTGGTTGTGCACCGGTGCATAGTAGACGAGAGGGCATCTACGTTCATTATGTCTACCCTAGTTTGGCAGAAACTGGGGTCACCAATTTTGCAACCATCCTCCACAACTCTACGGGCTTATGATGGCCATCCCACTAAAGCCCAAGGAATCCTCCCCCATGTCCCCATCACATTGGCCGGGAAGACAGTCTTGATTGACATAGAAGTCGTCAACACTCAACTGGACTATAACCTTCTCCTCGGGAGAAATTATATGTATGCCATGAGAGCGGTTGCATCAACTGTCTTCTATCTCATGATGTTCCCCCACGAAGGGAAGATCATGATGGTTAATCAACTCACTTATCATGATCCGCAAGGGTTAACGCCACCTGCCAACGTTATCCCTACCATCACCACCATTGAGCCACGAGGGACGACTACACACATTAATGTCGTCCGTACAATCAACACTATGGTTGACAACACACCAGCCTACCCATTGTTGAATGTGGGCCCTGGGTTGTTTGTCGATCCCACCATGACGGCTCCTTTTCCCTCGGTGTCACCGCCACCGACACAAAATGAGACTGCAGACTTGTGCATGGTCTCATCCAGCACCGCTGCACCCAAACAACAACTGCAGCCGCAGCCGCAGCCCCAACCACAACCACAACATCGTCCACAGCCGCAACACCAACAACATTCGCAACATCACCAATAGCAATAGCATTACGCGCAGCCGTAACCACAACCGCATCCCCACATGCAACTAGCAGGGAGTTATCTGGGCTCATCTCTAGTCCATATGATTCCCTTCCTCTTCCCCCCACTTGGTGTCATGAGCAAGCCGACAATGGCCACCTTAAGCCTACCCAACTTTACATTGGGAATTCCGGTGTGGTATCTTAATCCACTGGCTCAACCAGCAATGCCCCAGGTTGTTTGAACCCCGATGTAACCCATCGCGGTCGAGTCTCACCCTCCACCCGGTCCGCAAAAGCCAACCACCGCACCTGCACCGGCACCGCCCCACCCAAAAAGGGCCAAGGGAAAGAATGCCAAAGCCACTGCAGAACCGCGACAAGTCCCGCCTTGCCTCGTTTGCGAGCAATAGGGCCATCCAACTCAGAATTGCCCTGAAATCCCAATGATTCGTGTGCATTTAGATGCCATGGATACAAACGAAAACATTCCCGTGGTTGAACCCCCAACCGCGTCGATAGTCAGAAACAAGGCATTGAGAACAAACCATGCTTGCGCCCTTTGCGGTTTGTATGGACATTACTCTCACCATTGTCAAGACTTGCCTGAATTTCGAATGGTTCTAGCTAACCTCCGGCAACATTCCCTTAAGTCTGAAATCACCTTGATCGAAGAAGTGCACCCCCCACCGCCTTCTTCAGACGCCATGTCCATTTACATGATGTCCAGTTCAACTGACCCGCTTATCTCCAGCCGCAACAACGGTCCATCAGACCTGTCTCTTCGGTGCTTCAGCAATGATGAGGAGATACTTGAAGCTCTGACCGCCCCGGAATACCCATGGGACGACATGCACCATCACTCGTTCTTCCTTCCCGAAGAACTTGTGTCGTAGTCTGACCAGTTTTCCATGGAGACCAAAGATTTCATCCATGGGAAAGTCGACTAGTTCAAGAACCCCATCCTGGCACCAGACGCCTTCGAAGAAGGGAACATGGCCAACTTTTCACCCACCATCAAAATAAACATCTCAGCCAATTCTGAGATTGTTGAAGAAATCATCCTAGGGGCATCTTGCTCCCCGGAAGAGGTCGCTGCCTACAAAACTCTCTTCTAAGAATTCCTCGACATCTTCGCCCGGTCTTACACTGAAATGCCCGGCTTGGATCCATCCATCGTGGAACACCGCATCGACACATGGCCCGATGTGGCACCCGTACGCCAAAAGCAACGGCCCATTCACCCTTCCAAAGTGGCCACGGTTAAAGCCGAGATAGAGAAGCTGCGCACTGCCAGCTTCATCTACCCCATTGCGTACATCGCTTGGGTTTCTAACCGTGTTCCCGTGAATAAAAAACAGGGTACCATTCGCGTTTGCACAGACTTCCACGACCTCAATGGGGCATGTCCCAAAGACAACTTCCCCACACCCTTCATCGATGCATGCACCAGACATGAAGCATTTTCCTTCATGGACGGTTTTTTTGGATATAACCGAATCCAAATCGGGAAAGAAGACTATTACAAGATGACATTCACAGCCCATGGGGCATATTCGCGTATCGAGTCAAATAAAAATGCTTAAAACCGTAAAACCCCCCAAAAAAAAGCTATAGAAGGAGGGCGGGGGGTCACTCTCAAACACACTCCTCTCTTGCATACTGTTATGCTGCCCGTGGATGCCTTGAGACCTCTTTGCCTCTCAAGCCACCCACATCCCCCTCTCTTCCACTCACATTCCCCATTGAGCNTATGCATCTTTCTTTAGTAGTTTAGTTGATTTCTGACCCATGTTTGTTTGCAGGTTTGTTTATTGACATGTTTTGCAAGTTTATTTATATTCATTAGTTGTTTGCAGGTAGCCAAGGCGAAGCCCTAACCTTGTTTGCAGAGGGGCTCACGGCCATTCCTTCTTGTTCTTTGCTTTCTGCTAGTTCTGATTTCTTTACTGCATTTTCCACATGCAGGAACCTACCCTTCTGTCCTATAGATAGAAGGGAGCCATTCCTGCCCCTGTAGCAAGGAGAAATCCCTGCTACAAATATGTCGCACTATTCAAGTTTAACTAAATTACCAATTGGGTTTTGCAACTTTTCTTGGATAACCTACCTTGACTTGTCAGAGTGTATGGGTTTAGAGAGGCTTCCAAATAGATTTGAGGAATTAGCATGTTTAAGATGGTTGTTCCTCGAAGGATGTAGTAGCCTACATAGGCTTCCAGAAGATTTTGCTCAACTCAAGTATTTGGAGATTATATATTTGAATGGTTGCAGAAGCCTTGAAGAATTATGTAATGACTTCCATTCCATCAAATCATTACATACTCTATTTTTTACTATGTGTGATTTCCACTAAAGATTTCCTTGAATATTTCCACTGCCTAATCTCGTTGCGACTTTTGTTGCTACAATCTTGCTCCATGTTGTAAGGAAAATCGATGGAAAGCGTGATAAAGATCAAAACATTAGAGACTCTGAACATCGATGGAAGTTGAATGATGTGGGATAGATGGGCGGAAATTCAAAGAGAAAGTGATCAATCATGGACTTTTAAGGTGCTAACCAAGTCGGTGCCATCTGTCCATATTTATCATATTAAATTTAATTTTTACTTATTTTTATTAGCTTTTATTAAAAAGTTATTATTATAGGAAATTGCATACATTCGTTGAATTTATAAAGATTTTTATGTTAGAGATAATGTAGAAACTTATTTACTGTTATTTTCTAAACATAGACTTAGTGGTTTCGTCAGTTCCTTAGTGATAGGATTTGATCCATTATTTGTGGATGTGGATGTAGTTTGGTTGTAGCTTATATATATGTAACTTTTTACTAAATATAATTGAGTTGAGTATGTGATCCTCCTCCTGTGCATGCAAGCCCTGCGCTTTTTTGTTTCCTGTGATTATCTAATTTGGTATTAGACCCTAGTGATATGGTGAGTGTGGAAGGAGAGAACGTTTCCCCACCATCTAATTACTAAAGGAGCCCGCTGCCCATGGAGTGGGATTCACGTTGATTCAAATCAGAACGTGATAACACTACGCCATCATCTAATTTTTTTTATGCCTACGCTGCCTGCTACAGGTGAAGGAAGTTGCGCAAATTTGTTTTTGGTTGAAGCATGAACCTGTGAAGGTTGTGTGTTTGTTGATTGAAGGAGCATGAATTAGCAAAGAGATCCATCAAATTAGAAGAAGTGCCATCTATTTTTATGTGTTGGAGGCTTAATTCTTCATGTGATTATTGGTTCCTCTCTACGGTGTTAAAGAAACTAGGGAAATCTGCGTTTGACAACAGCCGTGAGAGAGATCATTGGTTTATGAAAATCGCTGATTTTTTTTCCTTTTGAAGATCATTCCCTGAGAAAGCTATTACCATATTGAGGAGTGATTGTTGAAGGAGCTAGTTGCTATCTGTTGAGGAGAGAACAGTGAAGGGAGATCCGCGGGATCTTGTTTGATCTAGTTTTTCGCTGAAGGGAGATTGTTGCCCTGAACTGAATTGAACGATGCCCAATTATTGTGTGGGAGATCACTACTAAGAGAAAAATCGTTGAAGTTTCTTGCTATCATCTTGCACCCGATCGCATCTGATTTGTAAAGGAGTTCCGTGTGAAGGAGTTGTCGCTGGAATCAGAGATTGATCAGTTGTTTGGTGTAAAAGAGGAGCCACCTTTTTTACTAGAAAGTGTCGGCACCTCGCCCACTGTGAAGAGAAAGTGCGGTGGCACCACTGGTGCAGTGGGACTGCAGACCCCGTGAAGAGAAAGTGCGGTGCCGCGATCCTCCAACACAGGCTGCAAGCTTACAAGGTGTGGTACTGAAAGTTTGTTTTTTTTCGTAAGAATTTAGCTCTCCCGATTGGAAAATCTACCTCTTGTTGATTCCTATATTAATTAAGCGTCCAAGAGATAATTATGTTAATTAGAAATTCAAGTTAATTACCATACTCGAAACTTAATTTGTGGACGATTGTGAAAGGAGATGAGCAGAAGCCCTTAGATACGTCGTCCATCTCAGAAAGGAATTTGCGGGAAGTTCAAGCAAAGGTAACACTTCGTATGTCTCTAAACTTGATAATATTATTCCTCATATGAGAGATGGTAAGACATCCAAAGATACATGGGACAAACTCAAAGGTTTGTGTGAGCAGTCATATTCAAATAGAATTTTGTTTTTGAAGACTAAATTATTATCTATTAAGATGGAAGTGAATGAATCCATAACTAAGTACCTTTCCCAAATCAAGGACTTAAGAGATAATCTGGGTGATATTGGCGAAGAAATGTCTAGTACTGACTTGGTGACTATTACATTAAAAGGTTTATTGCTAGATTATAAAGTGTTCATATTAGTGCTTGCAACAAGACAAAACCCTCCTACTTTTGCGGAGCTCAGTGGAATTCTTCTACAAGAAGAAGAGAGAATGAAGATTTATGAGTTGGAATCACTTACTGCAGATCAGGCACTGATGGCAAGAGGCAAACACTCACACAGAGGAAATCAATGGAACACACACAGAGGCAAGTTTCATACAAGACATAGAGGTATGTCACACATTGACTCTAATGTTAATAAAAATATTGAATGCCATTACTGTTGCAAATGAGGTCATATTGCTAGAGACTGTTTTAGAAAGACGAACCATGAGTCCAATCACAGATATAGAATGCACAGTGGAAATTATGTGAGAAAAGACACCCCTGATCTTAATGGATTCAAAAATCTCAGACTGTTTATATCTGAAAATGCTCTATCTGCTAAAACGGATGATGAGAGTGCACGGTTTATAGATTCGTGTGCTTCTCCCATATGTCTTGTAATAGAGAATGGTATGAGGAGTATCATGAAAAGTCTGAAGGCACAAACATTTATTTGGGTGATAATAGGTCACATGAGGTCCAAGGTTATGGAGTGATAAGTGTAAATCTACCAGATGGACAACTTAAATATATTCATAATGTGATGTATGTTCCAGGCATCAAAACGAATTTAATATTTGTTTATGCTATCACTGATAATGATATGAAAGTAGAATTTGGTAAACATAAGTGTCATGATAAATATGTCCAAGATCATTACAGGGTTATAGCGATAAGATATTGAATTGGGGACTTATACAAGTTGGATGCAATCAAGGGAAACCATAAAGCACTAGCATCTTCAGTCATATCAAATGTCAAACTATGGCATCAAAGTTATGGACACCTTAATCACAATGATCTTATGTTATTACAGAAAAAGACTATGGTTGAAGGTCTTCCTGTTATCAAAGTTGATCAGATAGAATGTGTTACATGTGCACTCGGAAAACAACAGAGAAAGGGATTTCCTAATCATGAAGAGAAGAGGCAGGCTGAATTACTTGAATTAATACATACTGATGTTTGTGGACCTATGCAGACCGTATCACTTGCTGGTGCTTGGTACTTTCTCATATTTGTTGATGACAGATATAGGTTCACTTGGGTTTACTTCATAAGAAGAAAAGGCAATGTCTTCAAATACTTCAAGGAATTCAGAATCAAATTTGAAAAGAAGATAGGTAAATACATCAAAATCCTCAGAACGGATCAAGGTGGTGAGTACACTTTTGGAGCATTCAAAAGATATTGTACAAACAATGGAATCCAATAGCAATTTACTGTGACTGATACAACTCAGCAAAATGGAGTTACTGAAAGGAAAAATAAAACACTGGTAGAATATGCTCGCAACATGCTTCAAGGTAAAAGCATTTATAATGGTTTTTGGGTTGAAGCTATTAATATCGTTGTGTATTTAAAGAACATGCGTCCAACAAAGAAATTAGAGCTCTAAACACCCTTTGAAGTCTTTTATGGCTATAAACTAGAAATTAGTCATTTAAGAATATTTGGTTGCAGGGCCTTTGCTCACATCCCTAAAGATGATAGAAGAAAATTGGATACAAAATATATTGAATGTGTCTTTGTTGGCTATTGTGATGGTCATAAGGCATATAAGTTATTTCATCCTAGTTCACACAAACTGATTGCAAGTAGAGATGTTATGTTTCATTAGAATACAAATATAAGTAACATGTTGAATAATTCTGATGAAGGGCATATCTCATATGATAATGTCAAAATTGATAAAATTGTTCAAAAAGTGCAGGTACAACAACATGTTCAGGAGCAAGGTGACAACATGAGTCAAACAACCTTAGATGAAGAAAAAACAAAAGGCAGAAGAATCATGGATGGAACTCCAACAGGTATTGTAGTACCTAGAAGGTCAAATTGACAAACTCAACCTCCTGTAAAGTTTAGAGATTATGACTTGATGACTAATGTAATGAATGTCACATAACCATTGAACTATGATCAAGCTAAAGTTAAAGAAAAGTGGGCTAATGCTATGAATGAGGAGTATAATTCTATTATGAGAAATAAAACTTGGGAATTAGTAGAATTATAGAATTGCCCAAAGATAAAGTACCCATAGGATCTAAATGGTTGTTCAAATCTAAGTTCAAAGTGGATGATAGTATTGACAAACTTAAGGCAAGACTAGTTGCAAAGGGTTATTCTCAACATGAGGGAATTGATTTTAAAGAAACATATGCACCAATAGCTAAATTAAACTCAATCAGATTGCTTGTTGCATTAGCTACAAAACAGAATTGGAGAATACACCAGTTCAATGTTAAATCTGCTTTCTCGAATGGTGATTTAAAAGAGGAAGTGTATTTAGTTCAGCATGAATGTTTTCTGCTGAAAGGTGAGGAGTGTCTTGTTTGCAGATTGAATAAAGCTATATATGGATTGAAACAAGCCCCTATATCATGGTATATAAAGATTGATTCCTTTTTTAAACAACAAGGGTTTATGAAAAGAAAAAATACTTCAAGCCTATACATTAAGAAAGATAAAGAGGGAAATGTGTTAGTATTAATCCTCCCTTGTCCATACTTTCTATTAGATTAATTAGCTTAACTTAGGAACCTTAATTAATTAATTGGGTCCACTAGTACAATTGGGTCCACTTGACCTAATGGGGCCACATGTACCAGTCACTAGAGTGTGGGGAACACTGCTAGAGGTTAACTGCCACTTACTCCATGTGCATGCATCAGTTTGGGCACCTCCTAGACCAATCCCTACATTTTAGGAGCCACTGGGAGTCCAACCACCAACCTACTTCAGTCAGTTGGTGTTAGTACTAGTTAGTCTTAGTTAGCCCCAAGTTACATTCAGTTACTTCACAATCAGTTAAGCTAGCGCTACCAATGCATGTATAATGCATGGTTGCATGGGTAAGAGCGTGTTTCCTACCTACCACACTCAGTTGCATTGAGTTAACTAGCTGTCACTGGTTGTTGGAGTTATTGGTCATCAGGAAGTTGTCTATTTGGACTCCGATATTGATTGTGAGACCTTGAGTTAGAGATTCAGTTAGATACAGTCATATCCACTTAGAGGATTCAAATTCATATCCCATGCATTCGAATTCTTTCCTATGTAAACTATTGTAACACCGGATATTATTATTGTGAATGATACTGTAAATTCCTGAGGAATACTTGTCTATTTCCTATGTGGTTTGTTTTTTTCACTTTGTATCTTCATTATCCATTGCTTTGTTGCAAACATTATTAGAACTATATGCTTGAATATCTAAATGGCATTCAAATTCTAATGTGGTATCAGAGCCTTCTCAGGAAGGTTTCATGCTTGTTTCTCCCCATCAAACATCAGAGGCAGCTGGGTTTCCACAGAAGTCCCTTATGAAAATTTGCTACCTCTAGATTTATTCAGAGCAGCGAAGAGGGCATGACAGACCCTGAAAAAATGTTCATGCCGGGAGGAAAAGTATGATTCTAACAGTTCATATGTTTTAGTGTGTTATTGCAGTAAAATTGACAAGTGCTATGTAGCTTGTGAGAAGTATTTGTAGTCTTCCAGCCGACACAATTATGAGTTCTCAAACATCTGAACCACGGATGCTCACAACTTCCAATTATCTTGATTGGAGGATTGATATGCAGCTAGCCTTGCGCAAGCATGGCTACCACATGATCATACATGGATGGGAGGCTGAGACTTATCAGTTGGTAGAGCAGAACAAGTTCCTAAGCCGTTGTGATGAAGCATTCAGTTACTTATTTACTTATATTTCCAGATATCTCCTCTTTCATCTAGAAGGATTGAGGACTCCTAGAGAAGCCTGGGAGAAGATTGATAGCTTGTTTAACAAACAAGATGAGATTCAGGGACACATTCTGGAGAATGAGTTGGTATCTTTACATCCCAGCAGTTTCGAGACTATTGAGCAACTCTTCTCTAAATTCAAGTTGCTAGTGCTCCAATGCAGACAGTGTGGAATAGAGCAGAAGGATGAGTAGAATGTCCTTTCCATACTCAGCAAACTAAGCCCTGAGTACTCTGTATATGTCTCTATGTTTCATTCCAAGCGGGAACGCTTTCCTAATTAGAAACTTCCTTCATTAGATTCTTTTTCCGAGTCCTTTATCAAGGAACAAGACAAATTGATTCGAATGGGAGTCATCCAGACCTCCAAAGATCAAGCTCTCTTGGTTACTGACTCTTCCAAAGAGCAAGCAAAGGGGAAATCAAAGAAGAAGGAACCAAATGTAGTTGATTCGAAGCCTAAACAAAATTAACAAGCTTCTGAAAGGCCTCCGGCTCTAAGAAGAAGAAATTTGAGAAGATACTATGTCCCTATTGTGGAAAAGGGTACCATCTTGAAGAACATTGTATAAGGAAGCAACTTGATGAGATGAATGCTCTTCTCAAGTAGCATAACATTGCTTCCCCACAGAGAGCAAAGAATTCAGATAATGGACATGAAAGATGTCATGCTTTGAAAGTAGGACTACCTCGGTCTACAACCTATTTGATTGATTCTGGAGGCTCCAATCACATGGTGGCCTCTAATGGTCTCTTCTCCTCTCTCAACATCAATGAAGGGCCCACTATTCACATGGGAGATGATTCCCAAATTCTAGCAGCAGGAAGAAGTGGCATCAAAGCGAAGCATGGTGCAAATATGTCCTATATGTGCCCTCCCTTGCAGCTAATATATTGTCTGTATACCATATGACCCACACCAGCTCACCAAAGCAAGTGGTGTTTGGACCTGACTCAGTGGAGATCACAAAAATATCAATAGGGGATCTTGTAGCGAAAGAAATTACTGATCATGCCTCCAAGGCATATATTTTCTCTCACTTCATGCCATACATAGTTCCAGCATCACCTCATCTTCATTGGAAGTTGATGAAGCCTATAAACATTCCTTGAATTCCTATTGCAATTCCAGTTTCAAATCATGACATTTCATATTCAAATTCAGAAGAGGAATCATCCCAGTATGATCCAGACATTGAGCTTACAACTCAAAGGGATCTAGTTCCAGATCCAGCATCTACCTCATTCCAATAGCCGAAATGGGCTAAGCAGCTAGAGATGGTTATGGGGATCCATATGACAAAAGAAGAACGAGGTCCCAGTATCAGAAGGAGAGTGTAGCATTGTCTCACACATATCCTCTTCTTGCTTAGAGGTGTTTTATGATGCTTGGGTTAGATGGCAGGAAGCCATTGATGAGGAGTTTGATTCGCTACATGACAACCAGATATGGGAACTTGTCCCCTTACCTTATGGAAGGAAGTTGGTACAGTGCAAATGGATCTACAAAACCAAAATAGTTGTTGATGGGACCACAACCAAGTACAAGGCTCGGTTGGTGGCAAAGGGGTATTCTCAAGTCCAAGGCTTGGATTACAATGAGACATTCGCTCATGTAGCTAGAATGGACTCTATCGGGATGGTATTGGGCATTGTTGCTTCCAAGAGATGGGAAGTACATCACATGGATGTGAAGAGTGCCTTCCTCCATGGTGGTTTGGAGGAGGAAATATATATGAAACAACATGAGGGGTTTATTGATGATCCTTCCTTAGTCTGCAGACTGAGGAAACCATTGTATGGACTCAAACAAGCCCCAAGGGCATGGTACTCCAAGATGGATGCCTTCCTCATCTCTCAGAAGTTTGAAAGGTGCAAATCTGATTGCAATGTCTACATGAAGAAGAAGGAGGGGTTCTTGCTTCTAGTTGTATTGTATGTGGATGACTTGCTCATTACTAGAAGCTTTGCTGCTGGATTGAGCAGCATCAAGTCTTCTCTTAATAAAGCATTCACTGTGACTGACTTAGGACTGTTAAGATAGTTCATTGGTCTCGAACTAAGTCAAAAGACTTTGGGAATCATGATCTCACAGTCCAGGTATTCATCAGACATGCTTAAGAGGTTCCACATGGAGGATTGCAAGGTAGCCCCCTACCCTTTTCTATCAGGCATCAGGCTTGAACAAGGTTGTAACACCCCAGTTTTGACCTCGTTGCATTAGATGTATATGATGTATATATTGTAAATGATCATGGTGCAGAGCTAAAGTCCAAGGCCCCACCATTGATTGGTTATGCTAGGTTTCGGTTTGGAATTGTCACCGATGATATATTGGGGCATGCGGCATATATTAAGTTTTGTCATCATGTAAATATGCATCTTTAATTAAAATGAACCCCGATCAACTATGCTCGCGGCAACTAAATTGAGAAGCGGGCATGATTTTCACAAGGATAAGGGTGGGGGATGTCAAACCTTGGGTAATGAGGGAAAAAGCCATGTGTCATCTTTGCTTGTCTTATCCAACCACCTCCATTAAGAGCTACTGCTGTTAGTTGGGGCAGTTATGGCTGGGAGTGGAGTGTGGCAGGATTGTTAGTCCTTGCCCACACGCACACTCCACCAGCGTGGTTGATCTCACGATGGCAAGCAAACCACCGCCATCACTCCAGCGACACTCCATTCTCTCCACGACGGTGCTGAAACACTCACGCACTTTTGACTACGCATTCTCTCCATAGTCTCCTCATCCTCACGCAGGGACAGTGGCCTGTTCATTATTCTCACGCATAGGATTTCCCTGGTTTCAACTCATGCAGCGAGCTGGGAGCTGGGCTCTTTCATCCACAATTTTCCTGTGAAGGGCCATTCACTTTTTCGGCTGTATGATCTCCTTACAAACTGGTATGGCCATGTAATTTCCAGTCAGTTCGGTGTTGAGATTGGGACCGTGTTCTTCCCGTGAGTTGTGGTTGCAGCAGTTCTCCTCAAAATTTGTTGTGTTGCTGTGGTCTCCCTTACGCTGTGTTGTTGTGGTCTTCTCTACATTTTGACTACACATTCTCTCCATAGTCTCCTCATCCTCACGCAGGGATGCTGGCCTGTTCATTATTCTCATGCATAGGATTTCCCTGGTTTTGACTCATGCAGCGAGCTGGGAGCCATGCTCTTTCATCCACAATTTTCCTGTGAAGGGCCATTCACGTTTTCAACTGTATGACCTCCTTACAGACTGGTATGGCCGTGTAATTTCCAGTCATTTTGGTGTTGATATTGGGACCGTGTTCTTCCCGTGAGTTGTGGTTGCCGCAATTCTCCTCAAAATTCGTTGTGTTGCTGTGGTCTCCCTTACACTGTGTTGTTGTGGTCTTCTCTACATTTTGGGGTTCTTGTGCAAGTTTCCCTTACAGACTGGTTGGGAGACTGCATTTTCTTCCCTAATGTGTGTTGCATGAGTTTTCCCCAGTGACTTCGATTGTGTCGGATGGGCTGTTGTTCCCCACGTTTGTTGGTTGTGTATGCTGTTACGCTTTGGGGCTGCCGCAGACTGTTTGGAATCGTTTTCCCTGTTAAGTTGTAACAGTTGATTGATTGCATGTGTGCAATGGTTGGTCTTCGGACTGTGTTGGGAGCAGGGATGGGGGCTTGGTTTGCCTGATAAACCTGTTGGTTGGAAACCACACGGACGGAGCTAGAGGAATGGATTTCTTCTCCACAACCCCTGAATAGCACTGGAAGGAAATGCAGGGCCTGAGGGACTATGTAGCAGAGAAGGGACTGATTCCTTGTGTTGGGTGTGTGTGGGTGTCTTAGAAGCTAGGCTAGTTCTGGTGTAGGTGTTCTTGGCTCTGTAATGAGCTCACCAGCTTAGCATTTAGCCTTTCCCAGCTCCTTAATGGCCTGATAAACCTAACTGTGTTGGCTTGGCTGTGTTTGTGTATCCTTTGCTATGTGTAGGCCTCCTTGTTCCTTATTCCTTGGAGAATCATGCCCAGTTCAGGGGTGGCAGCGTTGCTGAGAGATTAAGGAGCACGCTGGCCTATGGTTGGGTGGAACGTCGCAGCGACGTAGCTGGTTGCGGAACGAATTCTTATAAGATAAGTAACCTTATCTATTTTACTTCTGCAATCCTATTTACTGTTAATGATTATGATGAACATGTTGAATGAATGCTTGTATGAATGTATGTTGCTTCCGCTGTGTATGATAAATAATTGCATCTGTGTATGTTCTACTTCAATGCATTTTGTTTCAGCATTTCAACAATTTATGAATTCACATGTTCATGGGGCTGGTATCCCGGATGGTTAACGCCATGGTAGCGTCCGCTTCGTCGGTCGGAGGGTCAGGGACACTACAAAGGTGGTTCCACATCCTTGGTGGACAACACTCTCTACAAACAGCTCATTGGAAGCCTTATGCATCTCACTCATTCAAGACCATACATATCCTATGATGTGAGTGCTGCTGCTAGATATATGCAGGAGCCACATGAGCTGCACTGGAAGGAATCAAAGAGGATCTTGCACTATGTGCAGGGTACTATTGATTATGGGATCCACTATGCTGCTAGAGCACAACTGGATCTCACAGGCTTTACAGACTTAGAATGGGCATGAGATGGAAATGATAGGAAATCCACCTCAGGTTTTTGTATTCATGATTGGATCTGGGCCAATTTGTTGGTCCAGCAAGAAGCAAGCAGCCCTTGCACTTTCTTCAGCAGAAGCAGAGTATCGAGGAGCTGTGAATGCAGCTATTCAGGCAGTTTGGATACATGGCATCTTGACAGAGTTCAGGATTTAGAATTCACCTACAGTAGATATTTATTGTGACAACCAGAGTACAATCAAGATCTCCAGTGATCATGTTCAGAAGCAGAGGACAAAGCACATAGAGGTTCACATGCACTACATCTGGGAACTGGTGCATGACAGAACCATCACACTGCACTACTGTCCGACAGAGGATCAGATTGCAGATACTTTTACCAAGACTTTTACCGAAAAGAGATTTGCCTTTCTTAGGTCACATTTGGGCATTAAGGCTTGATTCTCAGTTCCTATTTTGAGGGGGGGTTTCCCAAGAGTTTTTCCTACCACATTTGTATTATGTCTCTTAGATTGTATATTGGTTGACCTATGGTCTTGTTACCAAGGCCCATAGTTGTCCAAGTTAGGATTCAGGGGGGTGTTAGGATTATTAATCCTCCCTTGTCCATACTTTCTATTAGATTAATTATCCTAACTTAGGAACCTTAATTAATTAATTGGGTCCACTTGACCTAATGGGGTCACATGTACCAGTCACTAGAGTGTGGAGAACACTGCTAGAGGTTAACTGCCACTTACTCCATGTGCATGCATCAGTTTAGGCGCCTCCTAGACCAATCCCTACATTTTAGTTGCCACCAGGAGTCCTGGCACCAACCTACTTCAGTCAGTTGGTGTTAGTACTAGTTAGTCTTAGTTAGCCCCCAGTTACATTCAGTTACTTCACGGTCAATTAAGCTAGCGCTACCAATGCATATATAATGCATGGTTGCATGGGGAGGAGTGCTTTTCCTACCTACCACACTCAGTTACACTGAGTTAACTAGCTGTCACTGGTTGTTGGAGTTATTGGTCATCAGGAAGTTGTCTATTTGGACTCCAATATTGATTGGGAGACCTTGAGTTAGAGATTCAGTTAGACACAATCATATCCACTTAGAGGATTCGAATTCATATCCCATGCATTCGAATTCTTTCCTATGTAAACTATTGTAACACCAGATATTATTATTGTGAATGATACTGTAAATTCCTGAGCAATACTTGTTTGTTTCTTGTGTGGTTTGTTTTGTTCAATTTGTATCTTCATTCTCCATTCTTTTGCTACAAACATTATTAGAACTATCTGCTTGAATATCTAAATGGCATTCAAATTCTAATAAAATGTTTGCTTGATATCCTTATATGTTGATGATCTCATTATTACAAGTGGAGCATATCATTTGATTGCAGATATTAAAAGTCATATGTCTCAAGAATTTGAAATGAAAGACCTTAGTGATTTGCATTATTGTTTAGGTATTGTATTTTGGAGAGAGTCTAGTAAGACATTTATCACTCAAAGCAAGTATGTAAGGGAATTCCTTAACATATTTCAAATGAGTGAATGTAAAGCAGTATCAATTCCTTTGGATCAAAATATGAAATTGTACAGTAATGATGGATCAAAAGAAGCAGATGGTACTTTGTATAGTCAACTAGTGGGAGGCCTAAATTATCTCACTACTACAAGGCCATACATGCCATATTCAGCTAGCATTCTTAGTCAATTTTTGGCTAATCCATGTGAAACACATTGGAAAGCTGCAAAACAAGTCCTAAGATATTTAAAAGGAACAATTAATTTTGGTCTTTTATATATTGATGCATTTGATGTTAAGTTGGCATGTTATTATGATTCTGATTGGGCAGGGAATCCTTACGTTATAAAATATACTTTTGGATATGATTTTCACATTGGTTTAGGAGTTGTGTCATGGAGCAGTAAGAAACAACCAATTGTTTCTTTGTCATCCACAGAAGTTGAATATAAAGCATTGACCAGTGCTACTTGTGAAGCGCACATTCTTGAAGATGTAGGTAAAAGAGAGAACAAGATACCATGAATCAATGTGATAATCAGAGGTCAATCAAATTGGCAAATAATCGAGTTTATAATGAAAGATCCAAACATATTGAGCTGCAACATCACTATTTGAGAGAAAATATTGAGTCCAAAGAGATTGAATTGACTTATTGTAGTATAAGTGAAAATGTTGTTGATATTTTAACCAAACTAGTTGGAATAATTCATTTTGAGGATCTTGGAAGGAAACTTGGTGTGGTAGAGAATCCATTTCTCCATTAAGGGAGTTTGTTAGAGATAATGTAGAAACATATTCATGGTTATTTTCTAAAAACAGACTTAATGGTCTGTTAGCTCCTTAGTGATAGGATCTTATCCATTATTCATGGATCTAGTTTGGTTGTGGCTTACCTATATATGTAACTTCCACTCAACAATATAATTGAGTTGAGTGCGTGATCCTTCTCCTGTGTGTGTGATCCCTAGCACTCTATTGTTTCCTCTGATTATCTAATTCTTTATAGGTTCTTTCCATGGAGGAGAAGGAGAATAACAAAAGAACGTGTTGTCACAATTGAAATTTCTTATATTTCATCTATCACGCTCCCTCCTACTAATCGCCTTCGATTATGTAGTTTTCAATCATAATTTCCCTTGAGTTTTAATTGAGGAGAATATAGATGACATCCAAATAGATTTTGAAATGGTTTATATCAGCCAAAATTTTGGTGAATTCCCTCCAAAAGCTAAGAACACAATTGTGTGACATGTTGACGATTCTTTTAAAGAGGACGTTTTAAATTTCACTTTTAAGATGATTGTCATAATCGACACATTGAATGAAGAAATATCAACGATTTCTTAGATGAGTATGCTAGAAGATGAAGTAGGTGTTAAATGTCGTCTTTGTTGGAAATATTTTACGTTTCTTGAAATCGAAGAATTCCTATTATGTTGTTGTAGAAAGTACCTCCAAATGAACCAACGTGTAGAAACAAGTCAAGAAAGCACTGTAAATTTGTTGAGAGAATTGTTCGCAACTGGGGAGAACCAAACCTACCTCCCCACCTGCACATTCCAAAAGGTTTCCAAGTTCTCACTTATGTTTTATTTCATTTACAAACAACCTCTTTACATATATGCATGTAATCATTTTCATTTTCACTTTATTGACCCTCTCTTAATATGCTGGTATGAAATCGCAGGGGCCAGCGGGAAATTCAAAACCTTTGACTTGTACATCAGAAGAATTGAAAGGAAAAACTATTTTATTAGAAATGAGGCCTCGTACTTAACATTTATACGACGACACCCCAATATTAGAGCTGCTTGCATCAAATATGACAGTAAAATGATGAACTTAACAAATGTTTTGACTTGCCTTGAAAAGTATCTGAAAAGCCCCTTTCTCTTGTCTAAGTTCAATTATCAACAACATTCATGAAGCGTGTTTCAAAACATGTTGGGCGAGTCATATACATAACAAACAAAAGTATTACCTTCCGATTCTTTAGTAGTAGTTGAATCACCAAACTTGAACTTTGTTTCTCCCTCGGGTGCCACTAAATAAGAAAAAGAACTTATGGCTATGTTGATCTCTTATGATCTATGCTAATCACTTGCCTTGGATTTCAAATGGCTAAATTCCACATCCATCAGCATGAGAGTTTTTACCAAGGGGAAATTCAAGATCGTTTCCTTGCCACAGTCAAGATGCTTAAGAGAAAATTTGCCAACAAGAGTAGAGGGATTAAATGCATTAATGAGGTATTTGAAGGAAACTCCTCAAATCCACAAGCAGCGGAAGTGACAAGTTGGTGAACAACTTTATTTGCTTCGCTCTAAAAAATATCAGAATTTGTTCCATTTGAAACCATTCCAAGGTCCACCTCTTCCAAGTAAAGTGTAAAGATTTGAAGTCTTTCCAACGTCCACTTCTTCCAAGTCAAGATGGATGATGATATGCTATCACAGTCTTGATGACGCATAAAATAATGTTTGTTCGGAAGATGATATGCTATCACAATCTTGATGCTGCGGGGACAAGTGTTTCTTCCCTAGGTAGGCAATGAACTCATTATCATGAAATAGTGTTTTTCGGAAGATGATATGCTATCACAGTCTTGATGTTGCAGGGATAAGTGTTTCTCCCCTAGGTAGACACTGAACTCATTTTTTATGTTAAAGAACTCTCAAAAGAACTATATGTGAACCATTTACCATTCGAGGCAATCTCCTTAGAAGTGCATGTGAAACATTTATAATATTAGTATTTTTCCTCCGAAGTCAGGGGACAAATTAAGCTTTAAGGTGGAATATGGCTGGAATTTTCTTTTTCGAGAGATAAGAAATAATGTGTTTTACAATAACCACAACGGACAAGCATTACCTTTGAAATAATTGATTAAGTTGTCCCTTTTGTATGGTATGGTGGAAAGGCTTAAATGCAGCACAAAAGAATTAATTCACATATATGGGGGGATTGATAAACCCTCCCATTGACTGCTTTAACCTGCTGAATGACCACCTTTGGGGCTGGCAACTTCTACCTGTCAAATCCCTGATGCCCCACCAAGAAATTTCGATGCAATATCGTTAACCATACTTATTTTATAAATTTGAAAGGTATAAAACATTACAAATTACATATTCCGCCTGTGGACTGCTTAATGCCCACGCAATATGGTTAACCAGACTTATTTTATAAATATTAAAGGTATAAAACATTACAAATTACATATTCCGCCCGTGGACCCCAAAATAGTGTCTTCATGAAAGTTTTCCAAATGGACCAATTTGAATCCCTCTTACTATGCTTAAGGGAATTACAAGATATTTCAACATAATGGGACGACTCATGTGACTTCAAATAATTATCAAAAGGACTACTAACATTTTGTGACTATGGTTAATATCTTACAATAATATGGAGTTGTGCCTTAAAAGATGAAGATGGATGGGATGTTGTTGCAATAAGAGAATCAAATAGATGGGATGTTGTTGTAAGAAGATAATCAAACTCAAAAATTTAAAGATGGAAATGAAGAAAAAGTCTTTGCTACAAAGACATAGAGACAAGGGAAGAAGATTGAGAAGAATAAGGATCCTAAGTAGTTTGTGAAAAAGTGTGATATTTGCTAAGGATTATTGGCACAAGAAAGGGATTTTTCATCAAGACAAAGGGAAGACATATAAAAAAAAATGCATTAAAACAAAAGAAGGTTGAACAATTATTCATTAAAAGTGTAATGGATAAACAGAAGGAAAAATAACATATAAACAACGCTTTAAAACATGAGATGGTTGAACAATTATTCATTGTAAGTGTAAAGGATAAATACAAGGATTCTTGGATCCTTTCTTTTGGGTGCTCCTGAGTCTAGACATGCAACGTAAACAAATGAATCATTCTTCATGTTTGGAGATGAAAGTATGCTAGAAATTCTGAATTTGGTGGAGCATAATCTATTCAAGCTTTGACACAATGCTATATTTTATTTTCAATAAAGCATTATACATAACTTGCAAATCATACATTTTAGTGCATTATAACACAGTAAAACATGACATTTCATAGTATATATCATATGCATGCTGCCTCAAACCTAAAAATGTATAGGGTTCAAATGTATCATAGACAAAAAAAAATACCAAAACTGAGCTTATAAATTAAAAACCAAAAAAGTATGCATTATTTTGCACCTTTTGGCATTCAATTTAAATATTAGTTGCAACGATAGCAAATTCAACAGAAGTCTCTCACCAAAGACACAAAGGAGTTACATCCCCTTGCTACAACCAACCCACCCTTTAAGTTGTTCACTCTAAGTGCAAGACTATGTTATCACTCTTTAGATATTTGATCATAATTCTTTAGATATTTTGGTGCCTTGTTGAGATTCTGAGAGCTAAAAGTTCTTCAGCTATGTTGGTGGCCTCATTGAGATCCTCAGAAACCAAGGCATTCTCATCCCTAAGATAATCGATTTCTCCTTGCAACATCTCAATTGTCCATACATATTCTTTGTTTTATCTTCAACATAAATGCATTGTGTGTCACCTCCACCATTCTATATTTTTTAACAGACTATTGCATGTACATGTTGTAACTCTCCAAGATATTTATGGCACTTGTACCTTACTTGTTAACAACCAAATCTTGAAATTGGATTTTCAACACATGTTGAGTAGATGGATCGATTGGTAGTTGGTTGTAGCATTGGGGTAACTAGAAAAGTGTGAGAATCCTCATTGGGAGGAACATGTTATTTAAATGTTTCTTCTATGTGCTCCATAACACGAAACAAGTTGACCATGCAACGTAGTGATCAAAATATTTTATACCTATAGCTGAGACATTTATCAGTTATGCATCTATTTTAGGACAAGATATTGCACTCCAATTAAATTTATGTATCTATTCAATTTTTCCTTCGGCATTTTATTGCACATTTTGGGGCAATTGCTAATTTAAGGAAAGCGAGGCACGAGATAATAGTAAGAGTTATTAAATTTGTTAACATTTTTATTGTGCATTAAGGGAAAACATAATATTTAATGTAAGGAAAGTGAGTCATGAGATAATAGGAGTTACGTGTGGGCTCACAATTGACCCATCTTTATGAGGAGTTTATATTGAGATATTTCACAAATAATAAAAATAATAATAATGTTTAACTTTATAATAAATAAAATTGAAAACTAGCATATTTTGGTTTAGCCAATTTTTTTACATTATATTCTCAATGTTTTGGAAAGTTTTTTTACATTATATTCTCAATGTTTTGGAAAGTTTACATTATATTATCAATGTTGTGGAAAGTTGGATGTTGTAAAAGTTTAAATTTTAGTTATTGATATTTATAATTTTAAAAGAATTTATTTAAAAAAATTAAAGGAGATTTATGTTTTTTTTAAAATAAAAAATTAGTAGTAAAATTGTTTATATTTACTTTAAGAAAGATTTAAGTTTTTAAATTGTCTGTAGGGGTGTAGCTCAATCAATGGTTTACTTGATATGAAGGACATGGTGTAAATGGAGGTCCTGAGTTCACATCACCTCGTCTTACCCGTGCCCATATGTTCGGGCCACCTGGGTGCACCTAGGTGTATAGTGGTAGCGAGATTGGATCCCTGGACCCCGTGTCATGCAAGTACCAACCCAATCCCAAGTTGTCGATTCCCCTAACACACAAAAATAAAAAAATTAAGTTTTTAAATAATTTTTAAATCAATAGAAATGTTTTAGTTTGTGTTTGTATTAATAGATATTATGGAACCAATACACTTATTACAATAAAATGTAAAAGAAATAGGTAGCCTTTGTTTTCACATATACCTTGTCTTTATATGTTTTGATAAAGAATTTTTCTAAAAATCAATATCTTTTAATTAAATTATAATTGAATTATTAAAATAATCATCATTTTTAATTAAACGTATTTTAATTCAAACAAAAAAAATTAATATATCATATGATAAGTAATACTGATTTAAGTTTCGGTTATAATAAATAATTTAATGATTAATTATAATAAATTCAAAATACGATGATTGAATTGAGCATCATATCGTTATGATAATGTTGAGTGACCTTAAATTAATGTACAGGGCCCCAATTCACTAAAGGGTCGGGTTTGCTCCTTTTATTGGATTGGATCCCTTACTTAATATTAGGTAATAGGTTTTTTATTGACTACTTATTTACGAGCCCACAAATATAAATTATGGCCCTATGACCCTGTGTGCGACGAGGTTTTCCTTGAGTTGACACCTTTTCGCATGAATGCCACTTGGTCAACGTGCAAGTTGGCCTGAAATTTTTATTTTTTTCGGGAGAAAAATAGCTTATCCTTGATATTCATGAGAATCAAAGGAATTGGTTACATAACTGTGATATCAAAAGTATCAGTCTCATAGCTTATCAAATACAAATAAGGCAGAAAAGAAGCCACCATAGTCACATAATGCAGAAGAGAAACAAACTGCAATTCTTTAGGGAGAGTACCTTACACGTCCAAAAAGAACACAAGAAGAACCCATACGGTTTATCCAGGGAGGCAATCGGGGGATCGACTAATAATAAAGCGATGTTCATCCTTAGAGAAGGACAGAAGACATCTAAGTTCATTAATCAATGCCAAGAGGCATTCTCAAAATACATGAGTTTTAGACTTCTTCAGTGAGACTCTAGAAGAGTTGAATCTCACCTCCCCCAATAATACTACCTTCATAGAATTCTATGAAGGATAAGAGACCAAAGGCCATAGAGAGTGCCTCTTTGGATAAGCAGTCTTCCTTCTTATTGTGTTCCTTGTAGACATGCTGGAAATCAAGTGAGAGAAAAGAGGTTTTCAAGACAGAGATGTTGTCACACCAGTAGACTAGGTCAAGCGTTGAGAGGGAAACCTTGTCATTTGCCCAGTTGAAGAATCACAAAAAATATAGAGGTTGGGGATCTCAATAGCGGCAGCAAAGTACAATAAGGCTCATAGTGCAAGTAATTCCACCATGGAGTTTGTGCTAAGACCACGACCCAGTTTGATAATGAATGAGTGAGACTGACTGATTCCAAGAAAAATACTTGCTCCACAGATCTTAATAGTTGTTGCCCCATCAAAAACACAATGGGGGTATCTAAGCTTTGGCATAGGCCCAACAAACCTAGCATTTCTTCCCTTACATCTCGCAAGAAACTATTGTACTTGATTCAAGATCCTATTACAGGTAGAGATAATATTTACTTTCCTATCTTCAAAAATAGAAAGGTTGCGAGAAATCCAAATATTCCATATGAGAAATAGGGGAAGATGAGTGCTCACCCGATTTTGTTGATACCAAGCCTCTATATTGGCCTGAGAATCTATATATTGAGGCATGGTTCAAGGCATAAAACTCATAAAATTTACAAAGGATAGGACTTTGAAGAGTTTTCCAAAGTCAATATTTAATATATTTAATAGTCTACTGAGGCAGGGCAAGATCGGACGAAGGAAGTGGGACTAGTTTGACGGGATGACAGGATGGAAGAAGGGTAAGATGAGACAAGCATTAATTGTGATGAGATAAAAAGTAATAACATTATACATATGTCATATATATGTGTTTTATTGTTTTTTAATTACACTGAAGGTGTTATTTAAGGGATTATTCCTCTGCAGGCTTTGTCGTTTGTCGACGGCTTATAAGGAGCCTCCCCGTGTCCTAGCATAATCGTCTATCAAACGAATAAAACCCTCCATGTATACATGAATGTCCACACTATCCAACTTCCACCTGTATGTCTTTCATGTCCTCTGTGAAGTTACATCTATTCACGTTTTATGCTACTAAAAAATTGGTTTGCCTATAGTGGACGAGGGTTCCATGAATTCGAACCAAGTCTTCCTTGATCGAGCAAAACAACAATGAGAATGAATGGAAGAAGTGGAATAGGAGATCAGAAGATTATGTGTTTCTTAACAACGCAAAATTCACAAAATTAGGATTGCGAAAGTCTTTAGCCTATGCGACAACAGACAATGTTACAGTAAAGAGTTCATCCCTTGTGGAAGAGCTCACTAGAAACACATGTGTGCTCTCGTGTAGAAAAGGGACTCACTGGTAATTGCAACTTGTTATCCACAATTTCCATCTGTCTTCATTTTTTAGAGTAAACAACTGAAGCACACAAAGGAATCATGTAGCATGACAAGGGTGGGGAAGGACACAACCCATACGTTGTCGCTGCATGCATGACGTTTCCCTATCTTTGTTCCATAAATTTGCCAATTTTAAGACAGATGTAATATAAGACAATGAAACTAATAGAGACAAAAAAGATAATGAGCACTATTCAACGAAATAAAATGATCGATACAACACCCCCTCTACCAGGTTTTAGAAAGATTCATTTCCATGCTCAAACAACTTTGGGCTTAACATCTCTAAGCAAAGGCTACCTCAGGCATCATTCAAATAATTAAGATCTCTCTTCCATTATATATATATATATATATTATTTTTAAGTATTTCACTCAATTACAGCCAAGCGAGCCAGAACCACAACCATAACTATATAACTAGCAAATCAACCATAGCTAAAAAAACAACTCATGAAAGTAATGAATATGTAGGAGCAGAAGCATTAGATACATGTAGTCCTTCTCCTTGACGAAGATCAGTTGTTGCATCTCTTGAATCAACTGAATCCAATGTAGCTTCATTGACAAAAAGAATCCACAACAATAAACATCAACAAAGTAAAGATCAGTCGCTTCCCTTGGTTTGCTCCAGCTCCCCTTGCTTCTGTTACTAATGGTGCTATATCATATGGTTGTGGCACTGTAACTGCTTGACATCAACTCGGAGTCGTACGAAGAGACAACTTTGCAACTCAAAGGGATGTATTTGACAACGTTATGAAGACAATGAAACTGGCTGAGGATATGGGATTTAAGAACAGATCGTTCTCTAGCTCCTTTATTACCTAGGTGTTTGGCAGGTGTTCTCTCATGTGTCTGGTCTCCTTCACTCAAGATGCATGTCTTAAACGTGGCATGGTCTTGATGAACTCGTGGTTTCCTTCACTCTAGATGTGTGGTCTTCATGACTCTAGACGCATACCTTAAACGTTGCAAGTCATAGGCACCAAGGTTGTCTATCACATTTTTCGCAAACGGGACTGAGTTGGAAATTATTGAGATGTATTGTATTGTATTCCAATGTATTAATTAATGGTTTTGAAATTATTACTACGTCTCTGTGAGCTCGATATTCAATAGTCGACTTGATCCAGGGAGCTTTCACAGAGTGTCCCTAAGGATCATGTTCCCTCCTACTCCTTTGCTCAGTGGAATGACCTCATTTTAGCCCCGACTACTTCAAATACAGCCTCATACGGCCTAATAAAAAATGCCAGTGTCCAAGTCCACTTCTTCTAAAGAATACTTCTTCCAACATGGAAAAAACATCCCCTTTATCAAGGCGTCTACTTTACATTACGGTGAGATGGATAAGATGATGAGATGCTACAAAAACTCCTCTTTTAGGAGCAACGTGATCCCCTAAATGTAAGTTTGATCATAATATTGACTTGGATTTTCTCTCATTTTGAGCTGAGCTATAAGGCATGTTGAAGTGTCCAATTGTTACTTTAATTAAAATACTATTTTTGTCAAAATTTGTTAGGATTGTCGATTTGTTGAACCACTATAAGTAGACATGTGTAGTTTGGACGTAAAGAGCAAGCTTGATCCCCGGTTGATAGACCTCTTAAATGTTCTTTTTGATCCAAGACATAACGATGAGAGCATGCCCTATACTTATAATAATAACATATACTCTTATTTGTATTCATGTACCATCCTTCATTCTCAACATATTAATAATATATATGAAATTCATGTTTTCAAATATGCCATGAAGGAATAGGAATTATGTTCCTCTACGATGTGCTGAGTTGAGGTGTTTTTGCTCCAAGAATCTCCCCGAGCACTCATACAGAGCATGACCTACGTGTTTCCTTCGATGGCCACTAGAGGGCGTCCTTCCCCTCCCCCTTAGCTTGCTGCCTTTAGGAGATTGGTAGCAGCAAGCAACAAGAGGAAACTCAATCGAATCAACAGTAATTTGCCAAGAAGTTAGTTAGCATACCCTCGGTTGATTTACCAGCAGAACACCTTTGCCGGACAACTATGAATATCATATATCGAGGTCTTATTGGTCATTTTACTGGTCTATGGCCCTCCCCCAAGGCAATTGATTAGTGGGTCATAGGAATTGGAAGCCCCTTATCTAAGAAGGCATTCGTAGTCATCTGTAGTCATCTGGTAGGTAAGGGATATTATGTATTCCTCTTTGAAAACACATAAGACAGAGATTTAATATTTATAAATGGTCCATACTTCATGGGCCCTCAAGGGTTGTACTTGAACAAGTGGACACCAGACTTTGATCCAAGCCAAGATGTGCCTTCAGTAGTTCCTGTCTGGGTTAGGCTCCCGCATCTTCCACTTCACTGCTGGAATCCGGAGTCTTTAGAAGCCATAGGGAACAAATTGGGGAAGTATATAGAGAGGGCTGAAAGAAGAGAACAATATTCTTGTGCCAGAATATGTGTAGAAGTCGATCTAGAGGTAGGGCTTCCTGAAGCGATTAAATTGATAGTAGCAGATTAGTCGCATGTGCAGGAGCTTAATTGTGACCAATTGCCCTTCAAGTGCAGGCACTTCCATGGCTATGGTCACTTTTCCCGATCGTGTAAGAAGAAAGCGGAAGAAGAAGCTGATAAAGGGAAGGGAGAACAATGGACACAAGTCCAAAAAACCAACACAGCAAATCAGGTCAATAGATCAAAAGGAAAAATAGGAGAAATGGGGTCAGGTAGTAATCCCACCAGGAAGAAGCAGAATGAAAATGGGATGGCTATCAAGGAAATCACATCACAAAACAATTTTGAACTATTGACCAACCCAGAAGAACAAGCTCTCCTAGCGCTCGAAGAGGGTGAAGTTCAACAAACTCAAGGTCTGATAAGCAAAGAAAACAAAGATTCAGCTGATCGGGATCTTGGTTCTCCTGCTGGTGGCTCCATTTCCCCCACATATGCAGAAATGGAAAAAAATAAACCCATGGATAATTATGGCTCCTCTGAAGAAAAATCCCTTGAGAGGTCTTCCAAAAAAGGGTGTAAATCTCTTAAGAAGGTTCGAGAGGAAGAAGCCAAACGTCTGAAGATTAAAGGCAGTCAAGCCACAATAGAGATGTCTATTGGCAGGAATAATTGGGCTAGACCTATAAAGGGAGGCCCTCCACTTTTTGTCACTTATAAATAATGCACATTGTCTCTTGGAATTGCAAGGGGCTGGGAAATCCTTCAAAAGTTGAAGCTGTAAAAGACATCATAAAAATGGATTCACCCAATGTCCTACTCCTCCAAGAGACAAAACTTAGAAGAGGAAAGTCTCCTCTCCTTAAGAAAAACTAAATGGAAAAAGAACATAGGAAAGGCAGTGAGTGCACGAGGTTCATCTGGTGGACTTGCAACCTTGTGCATAGAGTATATGTTTTCTATGGAAAATTCATTTAGAACTCAGCACTGGATATATACTGAACTCCAGCATATTTCAAGTAAGATCTATCTGTCTATTTTTAATATTTATGTTCCTGTAAACTTTATAGAGAAAAAAGAATGTTGGAATTCTCTTGCAGATTTTGTTGCTACATATGCGCCCTACAATATCATTGTGGCTACCGATCTTAATATCACAAGGGATCCCAAAGAAGAAGAAAAAAAGGAGTCTGTGGGACGGACCCATTTCATAAAATGGTGGATAATTTTATCCAATTATGGGATCTGCTAGATTTCAAGCCAAAGAAAGGTAGATATGCATGGACAAACAATAGAGTAGGAGCAACCAATATCTCAGCAATACTGGACCATTTCTTAGTACAGAGATCATTTTTGTTGGAGAAAAAAATCATCTCCTCCAGTATTTTGCCTAAACTAAGTTCGGATCATAAGCCTATATTGCTCCAGCTTGAAGATGAAGAACATCTTGGGCCCATTCCTTTTCGGGTTAGTCCACTCTTGATAGATCACGAAGGATTTATTTATATAGTTTAAAAGTCTTGGTCTCTCCCAGTCTCAGGATCGCCAAGTTATGTCTGGGAGCAAAAGTTGAAAACCACAAAATTCTCTCTCAAGGAATGGGTTAAAAATTCACCTAAATCTCCATCCAATGACAAAAAAGAGGCTCTAAAAAATTTGGAGGTGATTCAAATGGAAATGTAAGAAATAGAAATTACCTCAGCTATGTTGGAAAAACAACAACACGCCCAGTTCAACTCCTTTCGAGCTTTTAGACAGGAAGAAGAATACTGGAGATTGAAGTCTCGTAGCATATGGTTGAAAGCAAGAGATCATAACACCTCATTTTTCCATAGGAAGTATAGAGTCAGAATCTCCCTCAATCATTTTTCGGAAATATACTCCTTACGTGGTGAAACTTTTAAAGGAAATTCTCAAATAAAGCAGGCGGCTGAAACATATTTTCATGGTCTGTTTAGGGAGGATGGTTTAATTGAGAATGATTTAACCACGGATTTTTTGTCCAATATCCACTCTTTGGTCAGTAAGGAGGTAAATGGAGAGCTTATGAATCCATTTATGGAGGAGGAGATAATTGATGTTATATGGTCTATGGAGCCGGATAAAGGCCCGGGACCAGATGACTTCTCTATTCATTTTTTTAGAGTTTGTTGGTTAGTAATCAGAAAAGGTCTCTTAAGGATGATCTAATACTTTTAGCTAAAATCCAAATCTTGTGGATGCACCAACTCCACCTTCCTTGCGTTAATTCCTAAAGAAGTCAATCCGATCACATTTGAGAGATTCAGGCCAATTTCACTTTGCAACGCCTCTTATAAAATCCTTTCTAAACTCTTAGCTAATCGGCTCAAGCCTCTATCAGGGAAGTTAATCTCCCCACTTCAAGGTGGGTTTGTCACAGGGAGACACAATTTAGATAATTTGATTCAATTTCAGGAAGCCTTGCCTTCCATCTATCAAAGGCAGGAGAAAGGCATGCTAATCAAGCTTGATATGGCAAATGCTTTTGATAGGGTAAGGTTGTCCTTCCTTTACAAATTTCTTCGCTCGTTTAGGTTCAGCTCAGCATTTGTAAATTTGATAAAAGCATGTACAAATAAACCTTGGATAGCACCATTAGTAAATGGTAGACCGACAAATTTCTTTCAAGCAACTAGGGGTCTTCGACAAGGCTGCCTGCTCTCACCATTCCTGTATATTCTGATGGCTGATACTTTGAGCAGAAAGTTATCTGCATAAAAAGAATCTAGGATTATTCTGGGCATCAAGCTGGAAAGAGGAGTAGACTCTATCAATCGTGCTCTCTTTGTGGATGACTCGCTTCTCTTGGGAGGGGCCTCGCTCAAGATGGAAAGAGCCTTCAAAGAAATTCTGTAAAACTTTTGTCTTATTTCGAGAGCTCTTATTAACAATAGAAAGAGCGTAGTGTATGGTTGGAACACCGATCACTCAACAATATTGAACATATCACACATATTAGAATTTTCTGGATATGACACTTGGGATAAGATTAAATATCTGGGTCTTCCTTTAACCCTGGACCCAAAAAATCCTTATCTTTGGTTGGAAGTAATCAGTAAGATAAAAGAAAAAATTACCTCTTGGGGTGGCCAATGGCTCACAAAGGCAGCGAAGCTTATAATGATTAAGTCAATAATTCAACTATTCCAATATATCAATCCTCTCTTCTCCTTGCTCCAAAAGCAATTATGGACCAAATTTCCAAGCTTATTCGAGATTTCCTCTAGAGAGGTGGAAAAGGAAATCAAAATAGATAGCATCTAGTTAACTGGGATATTATTAAAAGACCTATTTTAGAAGGTGGCTTACAAATCAGAGATCCGGGCTTGGCAAATCTTGCTATGGGAGGAAAATTCTGTGGAAACTCTTTGCTGACCGAAAACACCCTGTTAGTCAAATTTTATGGAAAAAATATCTCTTGGGAGGAACTCTGAGAAATCAACAGGTAGTAAATACTCCCAAAGGCTGTCTAACATGGAATTGATGTCGATGAGGGTTTGAATTTTTTCAAAATCATTTATACCGCGTCCTAGGGAATGGAAGCAAAATACTACTGTGGGAAGATAATAAAGGGCATGCTCCATTAACAACAAAAATCTCCCTCACAAAGATCAAGCTTTAGCTTGTCAATAAAGGTCTCTTACGGCTAGCAGATATTTCATTGTGGGATAAAAAAGGGAATTAGGTAGCGTGGAAATTTCAAGAACTACCAGAATGACTTAATTCACAAAAAACTTGTTTCTCACAGAGCTGACAAGATTCATTGCAATCCATTCTTCACTCAAGGATAAGTGGGGATGGGGAAAATATGACAAATACATAGAAAATCAAGGTTACTCTGCTCTCCAAACAAATATGATACCACTACAAGCAGTATCTCTCTGGAAATTCATCTGGAGCTCTCCAAGTATCCCAGTATCCCTTAGGTAAATTTCTTTACATGGCTTCTAATGGATAAGAAAGCATTAACGAGTGAAAACCTAACTAGGAGGGGATTTTTAGGCACGTATAGATGTTGCCTTTGTAACCAAGCCGCAAAGACTTTAGATCACCTGTTTGTTGATTATGATTTCACTGAAAAGGCCTGGGCGCATATATTAAATGGTTTACCAGTTCCAACACCATCGCAAATTGAAATTGTCAGTCAATTTACAAGCTGGAAGTCACGCTATCCAGGAAATCTCTCAAACAATCCTGGTTGGAGCAAGATTTGGCAAGCCATTCCAAAATTAGTATGGTGGAAACTCTGCCTCGTAAGAAATGAATTGATCTTTAACAACAACCCCACGAAGCCATAAATCGTAGCAACAAAAGCAAAGGTTGTTATTGGAAGTCGTGGGAATCAAAATTGATCCCATAACACTCACAGTTGAGCATCAATGGCTAGTTCTTTGTAGTAGGACAAATTTCATAAGGTTTCTGGTAAGCCTTTTACTAAACCAAAATGGCAAGTGAGACTTCCGGAAAAATAATTTACATAATGGTGGCAAAGACAAAATAAAGTCTCAGTATTCTTCGATGGAGCGTCCAAAGGAAATCTAGGGATAGTCGGAGTAGGGGGGATGATATACTATCCAGGAGGAATGTTAGAATCTAGCTTCACTCGGGGCTTAGGACAAAGCACGAACAATCAAGCAGAAATACTTGCTCTTTTAAAATTCTGTCGGATCGCGAAGGAAGCTAGACTTAAAGACTTGTAAATATTTGGAGATTCAGAAATACTAATCAAAGTTTTAAATTCTGATAAACAGTTCAATAATCTATCCTTGAACGTTACTATGCAAAGGCTTCATTTCATCTTGTTAGAATTGGCCTTTGTTACCTCTCATCATATTCTTCAAGAATTGAATAAGAAGGCAGATTCCAAAGCTACAAGAATGTTAAGTCTGAATGAAGGACCTAGCTTGAAGCATCAAATTCCATAAGAGAGAATTGAGGGGCGCTGCCACATGTACTATCCTCGAAAATGAGTAGTTTTGGAAATAAGGAATTGTAAATCTAGGCATATATGTAATTTGGTTGAAGGCCATGCCCAACCCAGTTTTTTAATATATATATATATATATATATATATATATATATATATATATATANTTAACGGCCTTCTTTCTCAACATATTAATAATATAATGATATTCATGTTTTCAAGGATGCCATGAAGGAGCTTCATACTCAAGATTATCAATAATGTCACTTGGAAAGCCAGCTGAAAGAAATTTTAAGTGGTTGAATGGGTTGAAATGACCTCTCTCACCTATCTCACCATGATAAATTTATTGGGAAAATAGTAGTTGCTTTAGGCTTTCAAGCTGCAAAAAGATGCAGTAACAGTCACTCCATTGCATATTTTGTTGATCTTAATAAAATATGACTAAAATGGAAAACTAATTTAGTGTTGATCTTAATAAAATATGACTAAAGTGGAAAACTAATTTACAGATGAACAATGGCTTAATTGTTAAACATAATTTTTAAGAAAGTTATCTAACACAATAATGCAAGTATTAATATATTCTAATTACATAAAAGACATTTTATTAAGCCGAAGGCTTTTTTTCAAGGGGGCGGTGGCTTTAGAGGCTTCGTCGTCTATCGCGAGCCTCTTAGCAACCGCCACGTGTCATTATTAATTTATATAAGAACAATATAAATGTAATGGTGGGGCCGTAATTTTACGGGAGATCATTGTACTCGGCCTTGGAAGATAGTTTCATGAATCGATACTGCTTAGCCTTCCACCAGTTGCTAGGAGATCAACCAGAGCAACTCAATTCTTGAGAGAGAAAGAACCTCTGCGAGCTCTTAAGTCATAGGTCTTATGTTGGTCGCTCGGCACGACCTCAGCTGAAGGACTCTTTTCTTGTGGATTGAGCAGATCGAGTAGTGAAGATCACTCCTTCCTGTGTGGATCCCGATGTCCGACAAAGGCCTGATATGAGATACATTTCAGTCGAGGTATCAAAAGTGTTTGTCATGTCCCAGAAATGGTCTGAGCGAATGCAAGCCAACAAGCATTGGATCAATGCATCATTGGATGCCAGATAGAGCCGTTTTTGAAGATTTTTTCTTTGACTTTTTTTTTTTGTTTATGTAGAAATTGATACGTTGGTTACATGTATTGTACTGAACATTGTTGTATAGGAATAACACAAATAAATTCCAGATTTTTCTTGTTCTTGTGATTGTTTTCGTGGAGAGTGTGACGTTTTTGGAGCATTCATGACCAAGTTGGGAACAACAATTTAGCGTGACAAAAAAGTTACTTATAGAAATAAAACACTCTTTTATGTTTATCGGGTTAAAAAAATGACAAAAATGTTATGGAACTTTCTGGAACTTGAAGTACATGTGAAAAAAAAACCATCACCAACTTCCTGAAGTAAAATGTTTGCATTCATATTGTGAATGTCTCCTTTCATATTGTATTAATATAATGAAACAATTTCAACCCTTTGACTTTGACTCCATGTCTATACACCTGCAAACAATTCCAGCGATGTCCAGTGGTGTTTAGTTTATTAACACTACTTACTTGTTCTATTTTGGAAGGCTCGTCATTTTTTTTTTACAGGAGCCTTGAAGATATTGAATTAATAAAAAAGTTGTGCACAACCTTGATTACAAAAAAGGTTGATCTAAAGCCTGCAAGTATCTGTAGTGACCAAAATTACTATGAAGTAATTGAAGATTGACTCCTTTAACATACTCCTATGCCTAAGATTGTTGCTAAAACCCCTGGAGGGGTATAACCGAATGAAGGCTCCTAAAATGAAAACACAAAAATACATTCTATTTTAATAAGCTTATTATGCTCCTTCTTTTTACCTTTCTTGGCTTTGACAGACTTCTCAAACTTATTCCTAACCCCTACATTGTTTTGCTTATTGTCTGCGATGGACAATTCTATCCAAGCCAACTCATATTCAGTGAGAGCGTGGACGTTGGAACTATGTTGTGTAGTGCCTGCTGAGTAGTGTGGTTTTCCATAATGATTTCGGTCTATATATCTTATCAGAATCTCCTTTCCGTGTTTCTTAACCTCTGTGTCTGAATTTTCCTTGTCCTTGCTCGCTGAAGCTGAGCCATCAATTTTTTCTTCGCTCATTAAATCTATGCCACTGATTCCTTTGTATTTTTCCTTATTAGATTCCACAAAGAGCGTTACATATGCAAGGGACAGAACATGGGGAGGATTTCTGATTTCGTGTGGGACGAGCTTTAAAATATTACCAGCCGATAAAACTGTATCGATGACTTGAAGAGGGAGGGTCCAGTCCCTAAGCCATGGTTTCCCAACATTTTTAATGACGCTGTTGATTCTCTTCTGGTTGGTGGTGTGTTGAATAGTCTTTACAATTGTCTTGGGATACCCTTGAAGACACTCAAATGACCATATTCCCTTAAGGTACATAAAAAAGTTTGTGGGTAGTTTCATTTACCTTGGACATCCCCATTCCAAGCCTAGATCCCTGATTTTCCATCTTGTCCACCTCAGCATTGTTGACTCTCAAAATATGAAGAAAGGAAGCTTGAATTCCCCCAGAAAGATGTTGAATTCGCTTATAGATTCTTTTGGAATTGATCATGCCCCTATTATTTTTACTGATCATTTTTTGAATTACCTGCTTCGAGTCCCCAAATACTATGATCTTTTTGATGCCAAGCTGCTTAACCAGGTGCATGTCGAAGTATAGAGCAAGCCATTTAGCTTCATTGTTTGTTTTCCTTCCTAGTCCCCAGGCATAGGATGACTTAATTTCCCCTCCAGGATCGAAAATGATCCCTCTACCACCTCCCTACCCAAGGTTTCCCTTAGCCACCCCATTGAAGAATAAGGAGTAAGAATTAAGATTTCCCCTCCATTGATTAAATTCCTTTGTGTTCTTCTGAATTTCCCATGTTTGGAGCGCAACCTTGATTTTGGTTTGAATATAGTTTTGAGGTAAAATATCTTTACACCATTCGAGGTCTTCAGCTGCTCACTTTTCAGAAGGAGAGAAGATGATCTGCTGAGTGTTTAGGGTCTCTTTTATCAAATTTGCAGCTTTGAAGGCAGAATGTTGAGCGTCAGCTTTTTTATTATCAAATACAAGCATTTTCCTTCCAATCAAAATTTTCCAACACACAGTTTTCAGAGCTAACTCCCAGAATCTTCCAAGGATCTTATTTTTCCTTATTTTCCCTGGATAACATCCTTTCTAGCTTGACATCATCGTAGTTACTAACCTTGGGAAAACCAAGTTTTGTCCAACCTTGCCAAGGAAGAAATTCCAAACCTGTTTGGATAATGGGCACTCCAGAAACATGTGTTGAGTAGATTCATCATTTTCTTGGCATAGATGACATCTTGAGGGCCCATAAAACCCATGTTTCCTAAGATTTTATGTTGTTAATAACTTATCTTTTGTTAAGAGCCAAAAGAAAGCATTGATTTTTGGAATGCGGAGTGAGTCCTAGACTTTCCCCCATATTTTATGTTGTATGTCATTCCCCCAATTTTGAATAGAAAGGAAGCCTTCTTTGCTGGTGTAGGTTCCAGGATTCCCCCATCCTTTCAAGGCTTTTTCTCTGATCCTTAAGGGAGCAATTCCATTCAGGAAGGATGTGAATGAATCGTAGAGGGAGACTAGATGAGCAGGTGGGCTTAAAAGTTTCGATCCTATTTAATCACCCCTGGGTCCCCAGATAGCATAATCATTTGGAGTATTGAACCCATGGTCTTCCAACCACCTGCGTAGAGGGAGAAGTTCAGCTTTGGAATAAAGACCGAGCCTTCCCAAGATGGAGTCTGTCCAAATATTAATTTTGATACCGTTTCCAGGGATCCAATATATCTTGTCTTTGATTACACCAACAGAATTTTTGAGCCGATTCCACATGGAGGCTCCTTTTCCCTCCCAAGGAAGATCCAAGATTCTAGACGTCTTCCTTTTTATATATTTTCTCTTTATAACCTCTATCCACCACTTCTTGCCTCCTGTGATCATTCTCCATACCATCTTAGCGCCCAGAGCTTGGTTCATTCTCCCTAGATCCCTAATACCTAGCCCTCCATTGTTTTTCTTCTCAATTACAGCTTCCCAATTCACCAAGTTGAAATTTCTCCCCTGAGTCTTGCCCCCTTGCCAGAGGAACTTCCTTATTTCCATATTAATGGATCTTATTACTACCTTAGGAGCAGTGAAGATTGCACACGAATAGATTGGGAGTGAGGAGAGGATTGACTTAATTAAAACCAATCTTCCCACTATATTAAGCCGATAATTGCTCCATAACTGAATTTTTTTCATCTTTTGAATTAAAGGCCTCCAGATCGCTATGGTGCTTTTTTTGTTGACAATTGGGACTCCAAGGTAGGTGAAGGAGGTCCATTGAAAGTTTACTTGTATGCCAAGAATGTTTGCTAGAAATCTGAGAGAATTTGGACTGTTGTTCTAACCATACATCCAAGATTTATTTTCATTTAGTTGGCTACCAGTAGCTTTTAAGAATAGGTCCAGGGTGGTTTTGAAACGCCTGGATATTTAAGGAGAGGCATTGCCCAAGAGGACGTTAAGATTCCATATGCTAAGCTAGATTATCAGCATTCAATTCAATTTCAAAACAAAAGCATATAGACAGGATCACTGAAAGAAACAATATCACAATATCAACACATATTTACCCTAGGAAATCCCTAATGGGAAAAACCCAACAAGAAAAAGCTTCCTCAATATAGATGATCAAAAAGATAAAAGACAAGACTTCAAACTGGTCCTTCTCCTCCTTGCAGATAAGACTCTCTCTCTCTCTCTCTCATGGGCTACACAAGTCAGTGACTGTGTGTTCAAATGAGGAGCCCCTCTCTCCTATTTATATTCTTTCGTTCACTTGACATTTCACTCCACCAAGTCGGCCCCACTAAAATTGACTAGGTCGACAACTCTAAGAGGATTCAAACAACTTAATTGTATAGACTAATGAGGATGCTAGTGACTCGACTTACAACAAAGGGTTTTTCCTTGTGACTCATAGTGATTCTCCCGATAGGAACATCAGGGTACAATAAGTAAATACACTTCGAAGTTACAATAATTCAACACTCCCCCTTAATGAGAAGGGTATTCTATAGAAAGAACAATGACAACAATAGGAGAAGGAGAGAGAGCATCTTCAACATCATTAGGGTGATACATCTATAAATCATTGGAAGCTTTTTCATCATCTTTGACATATAGTCTTCATCTTCAATTTCAGCAGTAGCAACATTTGGATCATTCGATCGACAGCATCATCATTAGTATTTTAGTCTTCTTCAATTAACAACATCATCATCAATAATACTTTGACCTTTCAGTCAACAACATCATCATCATCAACACTTTGACCTTTTGATCAGTAACATCATCATCATCAGCAACAATACTCTGATCTTTCGATCAACAATACTCTGATCTTTTGATCAACAACAACATCATCATCACCAATAATACTCTAATCTTTTGATTAGCAACATCATCATCATCAACAACCTGCAATCCACAATACAAAGATGAAAGTCTATGGATCACTTTTAGGACTTAAGTCTAGGGATGATACAATCCCACCACATTCTCAAGGACTGAAGTCACCGGATACTATTACGGGATAATCACTCCCTATCACTTTAGGACTTAAGTCGAAGGATGATGCAATCCTACCACATTCTCAAGGACCTAAGTCACCGAATACAATTACGGGATAATCACTCCCTATTAATTTAGGACTTAAGTCCAAGAATGATGCAATCCTACCACATTCTCGACGACTGAAGTCACCAGATACAATTACGAGATAATCACTCCCTATCTCTTTGGGACTTTAAGTCCAAGGATGATGCAATCCTACCACATTCTCAACAACCGAAGTCACCGAATACAATTACGGGCTAATCACTTCCTATAACTTTAGGACTTAAGTCCAAGGATTATGCAATCTATCACATTCTCGAAAACCGAATTCTCTGGATCACTTTAGGACAAGTGTCCAGGGATGATACAATCCTGCTTCTTTCTCGGAAACATAGGTCTGTGGATCACTTTAGGACAAAAGTCCAGGGATGATACAATCCCACTGCTACATCACTGCTACCCCTTTCGGGGAAGGTCTTTCCAAACAACACTAAGCTTGTCTTGAAAGTATTCAAACTTTATTCGAGATAGATGCTTCGTCAACACATCAACAACTTGTTCATCGATACTCATATACTCGAGCTTTATGGCTCCCTTCTGTATCATATCTCGAATGTAGAAATATTGGATCTATGTGCTTCGATTTTATCATCGAACACTGGGTTACAGACCCAGAGAGTGCAGAGAATAGTACATACTCCTCTGCATCTTCTCTTGCTTGCTTTCTCTGAGGTCCTTCTTCTTCTTTTTCTTCATCCTCATCTTCAGCTAGATGTGCATGATGTCTTTTGTTGTTGTTCCTCTTCTTGTATCTTCTCTCTTCAAAGGACAATTTCTGGCAATGTGTCCCACGTTATCATAATGAAAACATTGAAAGCTGGAGTAGTCCCTCTTTGGGAGACTTTCTCTTGTTCTTTGGAACCTTCTAGGAGGTTGAGACTCCTTGTGGTTTCCCTTCTTGAAGTTGGGTTGACTTCTTCTTCTCTTGGTATGGGTGGTTAGGGATTGATCATCTTCCTTCAGTAGAGCTTCTCTATGGGCCACTCTAGCCTCCTCTTGAATACAATCTTCCCATACAATATCAAACTTCATGCTTTCCTTTCTAGCATGCATCATTTGGATGAATGACTCCCAGGGTCTAGTGAGACCATTGAGAGCAGTCATAACCAACTCATCTTCATCAAGGTTGTCTCCAATGGCTTCTAGTTGTTCCTTGAACTCGGAGACCCTTGTGAAATAGTCCTGGATGGATTCTCCATGACTCATCTTGGTGCTCTTCAATTGACCTCTTAGATTCATCTTTATGTTGATGTTTATACCTTCATACATCCTTGCTAGGGCATCATAAATTTCTTTCGGAGTCTTCTTGGATGACACTTGAGGGATCAAGATATCCTTGAAAGAGTCAGCAATAATCCTTTGTGCCCTAATAAGATCCTTCTTGTGCTTCTTCGTAGCGTCATTCTCTTCAAGTTCTGTAACTTTATCCTTGATATATTTTTCAAGATCATTCTCCTCAAGAATGAGGCCCATTCTGTATTTCCATGCTCTCTAATTCTCTATGCCTTCTAGTTTGTCCTTAAGCTTGTTGCGTGGGGCCATCTTGATAGGAGATCACAAAAAATTGAAAATATGCAAAATGAGAAACCGATCTTACCAGGAGATGCCCTTGACTAAGGCGAGTTTACTGGTGTGCTTGGTTTTTGGAGATCTCAAGTCTTCACCTTTCAAATCAGACTTGCGAGGTTCTGCAGTGCAGTTTTCTGGTTCACTGGATTTCTACAGTTTTTTGGTCCAGTGTCAAACTAGGGTTTGAATTTTCCGAAGATCTACCCACTCAAAAATATCGATCTTAGGCTCAATAAATGTGCTCTAGGAGGGCACAACTTTCCATGCAATCAGATCTTCAAAACTAAAAAATTTCCTGAAACCCTAATTTCTTGTCGGGGAGAGAGAGAGGGATTTTTCACCTTGTGAAAGTTATCCTATTCTAAGCTAGATGCCATATTCTAAGCTAGATTGTCAACATTCAATTCAATTTTAGAATAAAATCATATAGACATGATGACTGAAAGAAAGAGTATCACAAGATCAACACAGAGTTACCCTGGGAAAACCCTAATGGGAAAAACCCAGCAAGAAAAAACTTCCTCAATATAGATTATCAAAAAGATAAAAGACAAGACTTCAAACTGGTCCTTCTCCTCCTTCCAGATAAGACTCTCTCTCTCTCTCCCTCATGTGCTACACAAGTGAGTGATTGTGTGTTCAAATGAGGAGCGCCTCTCTCCTATTTATATTCTTTCGTTCACTTGACATTTCACTCCACCAAGTCGGCCCCACTAAAATTGACTGGGTCGACTTCTCTAGGAGGACTCAAACAACTTAATATTATATTAATCAGGGTGCTAATGACCTGACTTACAAAGGAGGGTTTTTCCTCATGACTCATAGTGATTCTCCCGATAGGAACATCGGGGTATAATGAAATACAAATGATTCTCCCAATAGGAACATCGGGGTACAATAAGTAAATACACTTCGAAGTTACAATAATTCAATAGAGGACAGTGTCATCTGTGAACTGAGTGTGGTTAATTGCTTGGACTCCTCTTGCTATGCTAATGCCTAGGATGGTTCCTTCGTTTCTGAGTCTATAAAGCCTTCTGCTCAGTGAATCTGCAACTAAGATATAAAGAAAGGGAGATATTGGGCATTCTTTCCTAATTCCCCTTTGATCTTGGAAGAACAAGGTAGGGCGTCCATTGTTGAGAGGAGCAATACAGGGCTTGCTTATACATGCCTTCACCCATCGAATGAAGGCATCTAGGAAAACCATAATTCTGCGTGACTTGATAAATATATGAGTGCCTTATTCTATCAAATGTATTAGCGAGATCTAGTTTTATTTCCATACCTGCCTCCTTAAGATTTTGACTAGTATGAATTGCTTCTTGCACCATCAGGATGTTATCATATATCCACCTTCCAGCTATGAAGCCCCCTTGGTTTTTCGAGATTAGTTTCAGGATTACCTTCTTCATTCTGTTTGAAATAATTTTAGAGATGATCTTGCAGGATGAGTTGCACAAAGATATAGGTCTGTACCTTTTAATTGATGAAGGATTCTGCTCTTTAGGGATTAGGGCTAGGAACGTTGAATTGGTGGAACCTCCAATTTGATCCGCAGACTGCAACTAGATTATCATTTTGACGAGTTATTTTTTAATGATATTCCAACAACTTCTATAGAAATATGGTCCCGGAGCCTTGTCCAGGTGCAATGACCAAACAACTCTCCTTACTTCTTCGAAGGTAATATGTTGGGTTAGTAAATCTTGATTTTCCATTCGCTAAGGGTGAGCATGTCATTTGTTGAGATTTCTTCTTCGCTGGAATAGAGATCTTGGAAGTGAGCTTTGACTTCTTTTTTAATTAGCTCAGAATCATTGGTTTTTTCTCCATTGCTAAGGGTTAATTCCTTTATGGTGTTTCTCCTGATGCATTCTTTGCATTGATAATGGAAGAAACTTGAGTTCTGATCACCTTGTTTTAGCCACAAGCACCTGGATTTTAATCTTAGTTCCCTCTCTATCTTTCGCTGGAGTATTGAAATTTTCTCATCAAGCTCTTTTTCTCTTAATAGCATTTCTCTAGTGACTTCTTCCCTCTCTATTTCGTCCTATATTTCTTCCAGACTCTTGAGCAGAGTAATTTTTTCCTGCCCTGGATGGGGCCGACCAGCTAACCAAACTTTGATTTCCATTTTTCCATTTTTTAATTTTTGTTCCTAGATGTAAGCTGCGAAGCTATGGAAGAACATTCCTCGGGCATGAGAAATGACGTCGTAAAATGTTGTCTGGGTTAGCCATAGAGGAGAAAACGTAAATGGTTGAGGGCCGAGATTTCCAATAGGGTCCATGAAGAAAATAATAGGTTTATGATCGGTAATGGCTGAGGTCAGAAGTTTTGTGACTGGAACTAAAGGCTTATCTAGCATAGAGGAACTTACTAAGATGCGATCTAATCTGGATGCTATGTGCCCAGGCTCGGACTGTTTATTGTTCCAGGTGTACTTACCTTTCCTTTGCTTGACATCGACTAGCTTCCATGAAGCTATAACATCTTCTAATCTTTCCCCGAAAGGATCCCTAAATTTTGTCCCACCTTTTTTTTCCTTTGGTGAAATGGTTACATTGTAATCTCCTGCTATTATACATGGAAGATGCATCTTTCCAAACCTATGCATTTCTAATTGCTGCTAGAATTCTTCCTTAGCTCCGTTGACTATTGGGCCATATATATTTCCTATCCATATGATTTCATGATTCTCCAAATCTTCCAACTCTATGAAGAGCCAATGTTCGTTTTTAGTTGAAGATCTAAGATTATAACGAGAGGAGTCCCACCATGTTAACAGGCCTCCTGAGGCTCCAATCGCGCTGACGACTTTCCCTGCTCCATTCTTCCAAATTCTTTTAATGGCAGCCAAACTTTCTACCTCTTGCATTTTAGTCTCTTGGATTGCGAGGATGGTTATTTTTTCTGTGAATTTGAAGCTCTTTATTGCTTCTACCTTTTGTTATCCCCCTAACCCTCGACAGTTCGAGGAGACTAGCCTCATTATTTTTTGATTGAAAGTGAGGTTACTCTATCCTTTCTTCCATCCTGGTGTTCTCCACTTTGCTTTTCGATATGAAAGGGTTTTACTAAGTGGTCCAGGCTTGACTACTTATCTGCTGCCTTCTCCCTCACTGTCTCTTGCTCTCTATGGTATTTGTTTGGCTTTGTTCCTTTCCTGGTTACCTTTTTTTACTCTTCTTCCGTACTTTCTGAGGTCTCCTCCATTTGAGCCTTGGCTCTAGCTCTTGTGGTTGTACCCGAACTCTACGAAGGTTTTGGCCTTGCTTCCATGTATGGATGTGATGGGAGTGGTGGTTTGTAGGTTTTCCCGATCTCTTCCAATACTGGCTCATTTTCTTTATTTTCGTGGGGGTCTCTTCTTTCTCCAAAGCTATATTTTCCTCATGTTCCTAGGATTCCGGTGCTGATGCCAAGGCTTCGAAGCTGTTTTTTGTCATTTTTTCTTTTTTCCCGGGAGTTCCCTTGGGTGTTGATTGTTTTGTTTCCTTTTCTTTAGCTGAATTCATTCCATTCCTCTCGTGTGATCTCTCCTTCCTCCGTTTGTGTTTTCTTTTTGCAATACTTAGCAAAATGCCCATATTCGTGACATACCTTGCACCTAAATGGGATTTGCTCATAATCTACCATTTGTAAATGCTTCCATCCTTCCATATTGAGGTTTATTGCTTCTAGGAGGCATTTTTCTAGATCTACTTCCACACATATTCTGGAACAAGAGAACATTGGCGGCTTCGGTTCTGAATTGTCTATGTATTTCCCTAAAGAGTTTCCAATTTTTTTCAGATCCTCATCATTCCAGCAATGCAGCGGAAGGTGCGACAGTTTTACCCAGACCGAGACTTCGGAGGGTATATCCTTCTCTGGGTCAAATGAAAGATCCCATTTGTTAAGGTACATTCCTCTTGGGCCCATGAAGTATGGGTCATTCCTAAGTATTAGATCTCCGTCTTCTTTTTTTTTGAACAAGAAAACAAAGAATCCCCTTCCACAGAAGTTTTGTTGCACCTCTCCTTGGATCAGAGACCGCCAGTTCTTGTTCAACCATATTTCAATGGAGCGGGGAGACGGCCAAAGACTTATGACATGACACAATAAACCACGTTCATGTAAGGCCACAACTTTGAACGTCAAGGCTCTCGAGGAGAGAGTGACCTCTAGGAAATTTGCAAGCTTCATGAAACGGGAATCCGAAGGGGCGTTTTTTGTAGCTGGCTGAGAAGCCACGATTCAGAGGAAACCATCCACCAATTCTGCTCTCCTCCCATCTGGATCTGGGTCTAGAGGATCCATAGCGACTGGAAGCTAAACCTGAAACCCTCGCCAGAGAACATCCTGAAACCCTAGCAGTCGTCACATGATAGAGTAATAAAGTTGTTACCATTAAGGCCCATCATTTATCACGTAACCTTCAGGCGCCATATAGGCTCTTTTCTCCCATCGGTGCGACCTGGGCGTTGAGTCCAATCTTGGGCAGATGGGCTACAAAGTGGGGAAATAGTGATATCCTTGGCACTAGACCCAGGAAATAGGCAACCTCATAATGGTGTCGCCTTGTGTAGGGAACCATGTCTCTAGGGACGCCCAAGGGTACAACCATCTCCCTTTCCGGAATTTCTCCCTGAGCGCACTCAAGACTAGGAATTTGGTGGATGACCTTGGTGAGAGTGCCAGGTCAGACAGTCGCCCACAATAATAATCATTCACTTAAAAGACGTTCCAGGCATTAAGATAACCATTCACTTTAAAGACATTCCAGGCATTAAGAATGCAGTGAATATCTGTCTTCGCTCGCCTAACCAGCTACGGAACACTATAAATATCATTCCTAAAATAAAATATTTTTATGGGCGGGCGGGCGGGCTTTTACCTACCAATAAGAGCTTATTGGGTTCATGAGTTCAAAATCCTTAGAATACATAGAGCTAAACATCAAGAAAAAACTAACTTAATTATTTTAATAAGCTCCAAAGCTATTGCTCCTTGATTACAGGTGCACATATAGCCCAGCAAGAGGTACCCCACCTTCATATTCACTTTCCATAATTGCCACCATCATGCATTCAGTCAAAAGGAGATGGTTTTAGTTAGGGAAAATTTCTGAAAACAAAGACAATTAATCACATCGAACACTAAGTTGTTTGGATTGAGATGTTTTATACTTCCCCATTATGGAGCAGTATATATGGAATCGTGGTATTCCAATAGTTTACTTTAACACTTTTGGTACACATGTTTATTACAAATATTATGTGGGTGTTAATGCATTACCTTATTTTTTTGTTTCGTATGAAAAAAAAAGTCATATATATTTACGTCGAAGACGTTCTTCTCTGAGGTCCATTTTTCGCCAGGGTGGCGAAAACGGTCGTCCCTTCAGCCAATTTTTTTACCACGTGTCAATTTCGTTACCTAATCAACATTTGCCACGTATTTTGGAGTTTGGAGAATGTGGTTGCGTGTTCTTTGCTGTTGCTGGGTGTTCTTACCTCCACTGCAACATATAGTTTTGATCTCTTTTGATCTCCGCTGCGAATGAAAATCCCCATTATTGCAGTAACCAGATAATTTGGTAGCAGCGATAGCTTTCTCTCTGCGATTGAAACTCTCTGTAATTTCCGTCTATGAAAAGACAGTAGCCCACATGAGGTAACTTGTGGGTGGAAAGATCCATCAGTACATGAGAACCCGGGCCACTTATTATGTGCAGCTGTTGCAGATTTCATATCCATGGAAACTCAGATATATAATTGATGTTGATCTTGTGCTAACTTGACCTTGTGTTCTACAACGAATTACTGCCCAGAAAAACGTTTAAAGGAATGAAATTGATCTGTGTGAGCACAAGGAAAGGAAGTAGAACACATATTTGTATTTATAATCGCATAGCTTCCTCCCTCTGCTGCTTTTTCTCTCTTGTTCACATTCACATTCACATTGCGCACAACAGAAGCCACTAACTATCATTCCAGATGATTTTATTACAACTTCCATGTATGGAATGTTAGATTATATCCTAAGGCTAAGATTAAGATTAAGGTTTCATGGCTGCTGATTACACAGTGTCCTCGGCGCACGTTCTCCAACTTGGTATCTATAGCTAATACGTTTCAATTTAATTAGTGAGTAGTTCCAGTCCTCCCCTGTCGCTGTCGTCAGCCCTACAACCCACCTTGTAGTCGTTGATATTTAGGTTGTGGTTTATCTTAAGAGCTAGTTCTGATCTTTCCACGCAATTAAATTGTTTTCTGTCCACGCAATGTAATTGAAAACAAAGGAGAGTGGTTCGCGTTAGCTTTCCATTCGACCATTTGCACCTATCGACAATGTCGGATGTGACAGCTCACGCAAGCTGGGTCGTCCGATCGGTGCAAATGGTCAGATGAAAAGCTAACACCATAATCTAATGCGCACTCAAGCTTTTTTGTACGACCATGGAATTGTATCCGATTTTGTAGCAGGTTTATTTTATTTTTAAGACTGTTAGGACTCATTATATGATTATGGTTTTGGTTTTATGTTAACATCTGAAAATAAAAGCCGCGGACAAAATGGATGGTGCAAGGTTTATCTCCAGTCAATTTTAACTTGACATTTTATTGTTTTAAGAAACTCTTTTTCTGGTATGAAAAGCACGATAACAAATTGACATTTTATTGTTTTAAAAACCTCTGTTTCTTTTATGAAAAGCACGATAACAACCCAATGTACAATATACTGCTTATTTTGGAGAGCTTTGGATCAAATTTAATTTAAAAATAGATTAAAATCTTGTGACTTTAATTTTATTTTCATTTTAAAAAAATAATTTTTTTTATTTAAAAATATATTAAATATGGTTATTCAATTTTTTTTATTACTTTTTATATACAACCATATAAATTGTATTTAAAATAATGTTTATTTTAAATTTAAATTTATATTCAAACAATTATAAAAACATAAATATCTTTAAATTGAGAAATTGTAAGACATTGTTGATTTTGTTTTATTATCATATCACACTATTTAAAAAAAAAATTGTTCAATAAACTTTTTAGTTAAAAAATTGTGACATATTGTTGATGGTGTTGTATTATTAGAGATAATATATTTAAATTTTAAGTAACAATGTTATTTGGTAATGAATGTATTTTCTTATTTTTAAAGCTTTGAAATTAATTATAATGTGTTTTTATTTTTTATTTTTAAAGTTTATAAATATTTAATTGAGTTGTCTTTTTAACATAAATTTTTTTTTTTTTAAGTAAGAAAATGTCAAGTAAATTGTAAAGACAAAAACAAGATAAGATTTTCATATTCATTTGGAATAAAATTTTAGCATAAAATCATTTTAATTTATTATGAACTTTATATTCAATGTGGAGGTAAAGATAATGTGTCATTTTAATAAAAAACAAATATTATCATTAAGTAAACTAGATAGATTTTAATGGAACTTATGGAACTCTAAATATGTAAAAAAAATATTATTATTTTATACATTGTAATGTCATCCTATTTTCAAAGGCCTAAATGCCTATATTTTTTATGGTAAAGTTTGTGCATTCCATAATACAAACAATAGTGAGTTATACACTTAATCATTGTCTTAGGCTTAATCAACTCTAGGATGAGTACAAAAGGAGTTACACATTTCTCCCATATTGGACCGTAAAATGCATCTCTTCGGTGCAATAAACCATGTTTAAATTATTGTTAGGTTTTTTAATTATTTACGAGAAAAAAAAATAAGTTTTTTTTAATTATTAAAATAAGTTTTTTTATTATATATATATAGTCAATTCAAACAAATTTGTTTTCAATTTTTTAATTTAATTTCAATATACTTGTTAATATGACATCATATTCAAGAATTTATGAACATCTTGGGAAAAATATTGTCACATTTCCATTATCTTTTTTTGCCACTCTCCTACACGTTTTTACTTACAAAATATGTTGGGCACCTATTCTATGTAGCTTTTAGAACAACACTAACTGCTCATTTAAATTTTGATGTACATTTCCTTTAATATTTTTAGTACTTAACAAAATAAGATGTACCACATACAATGAGTTAATATGTTGCTATAGTACTTAATATTTAGCATTTTCTTTTCTATTTTCTATAATGCTCAATGATGTTTACATCTACTTTACTTGCCTATTTTTTTTCCTTTCGACGTTCTTTATACATGTAGCTAGAGGAAGATTCTACTTATTCTACTTACCCCTTTTTTCTCCAACTACAAACAAAAATCACCTACTAGAATCCCATCAATAACCCCATCGCAATAAGCGAAAAGTCGAAGTATATCTGCATTGACATTAAGGTCTAGAATAAGATGATTGTTTATATATTTTAGAGGAGGAACATATATACAGATATATATGACATTACACAGTTACCAATCAACAAGGAATCATTAAACCTCTAAATCAAAATAAAGATTAACTTATTCATAAGGTGGATGGTTTGGATGGAAAATAAGAGTTTTTTCTAGAATCAAAATTTCCACATAAGATGGCTAAGCAAAGGGGGTCAAAATACAAACTTATTTTTTCAAACAACCATGCAAAATTATAATTGTAATATAACTTTTTTTTAAGAAAATTTTCAAAATAAAATCAAGAAGTTGCAAATGAATTAAAATCATACTTCATAAAAACTTTAATTCAAAGGAAACTATGCAACAAGCTTTTCATGACATTATTTTGCTACTATTTTCACTTCATTACATCTACTTGATTTTCCAACTTTTTTCCCATTGCACCTTTTTAAAGGGGCAATTGCTGTCTAAGGAGTGCAAACTCTTGAAAAAGGTCGTTCATATCCATTAGGAAGTCAAATTCTCAAATCCCCAAAGTCTATAATAAAGCTTATCTTCAATAATAACAAAAATAATACTCACATAAAGGTATTACCTTTTTCCATTCACGTTGCTATCCATGAAACCCCAATGAAGTTTGCTTATATATACCAAATTCCCAATATATGCGGTGACAATGAATATAGAAAGCTACGAGGTATACAATTTAAATTTGGATATGATGTCAATTTGATAAATCTATTGCTTCTCAATGAGTTTATTTATAATATCCAAATTTACTTTAGATGTAGTTATAAAGGATATTTATAATATTAAAAATGTCGTGATAAATGAGAGAAAATGATAAGGTATAAATTTGGGGTGTTGTTAATTTGATATATTTATCATTGGTCAATTATGTATTATTGTTTATAAATAGTTTTGATATAGAATAAATGAGTTTACTTATAATATCCAAATTCACATTAGATGTGGTGATAAATGATAGAGAAAACAACAAGGTATAAATTTTGGGTGTTGTTAATTTGATATATTTATTACTTGTCAATGATGTATTATTGTTTATAAATAGTTTTGATATAGAATAAATGAGTTTACTTATAATATCCAAATTCACATTAGATGTGGCGATAAAGGATAGAGAAAGCCACAACGTATAAATTTTTGGTATTGTTAATTTGATATATTTATTATTTGTCAATGATGCATTATTGTTTACAAATGGTTTTGATATAGAGGAATTTTTATTGTAGGATTATAAATATGAAAAACAATCATGAATAATTAGCAATTTGTTACAATAATATTTTCAAGAGTGAACGGTTCAAATTTTTTGTTAATTCTATTCTTTTTTCAATTTTCTACATTTAAATATTTAGGATTGAACCTCAAACCAATTCCTATAAAAATGTGATTGGATTTGGCTGATAAGTAAACTTGAAAATTTAACTCAAGATAATTTAGATTAAAAAAACAATTTCAATTGTACAACATATTATACAAAATAATAGGTTAGAATAAACTACTATTTTTTTTTTATTTTAGATTAAAAGTTTTATATTTATTTTCTTCCTAATTTGTTATATTAAAATATTTATATATTATCATAAAAGCAAGCTTTAAAGTTATCATAAATAAGCTATCATATTTTTTATTATATGTTTTGTTTTTCAAATGGTTAAACTAGTTTATTGCATTACTCTTAAAAAATAATATATTAATAAAATGGATATAAATCATAAAATAGTTAATGTGCTTTAAATATGTATCTAAAAATAAAACAATTTAGTTATTTAACTTTTTTATTCAGACATGAACTAAGTTGCCTTACAACAACACTTGATAGTTTATTACACCACTCTTAAAAAATAATATATTATTAAAATGAACAGAAATTATAAAATAATTAATATGCTTTAAATATGTATCTAAACTTGCATTTACTTATATTGGATCCTTACTTCACAATTAATTTTATAATGAGTATTAGATGAATGTTAATGCCTAAACATAATTACAATTCAACATTCCAAAAATAAAGTAATTTAGTTATTTAACTTTTTTTTTTATTTAGAGAGGAACTAAGTTGCCCTACAATAACACTTGTTTGTAAATAACTTATCTTACCTTTATACTCAATGCACCCTTATTTATGACTTTGTAAAAATGGCATACCTTATATTTTTTCTCAATACATAAATTACAAGATACCATTACAAAAGGATGACATAAACCAGCATAGATCCATCTTAAACCTAGATCTAGAAAGCACCGAGAGGGATCCAATTTCTTTAGGTGTAAGTTATTTTTATCTTAATTTTTAAATGTTCATAAAAAATTACACCTCAAACATTTTGATCCCTTTAGTGTTTGGTAAACCCGGGTTTAACATGGATCTTTTAATTACTTTTCATTTAGTTTTATTATTGGTTTTTTATTATTTGATAAATTAGGCGACATGTTTTTCTCTATATTCTTTTTTGTTTACACTATATAAATATATGAATCCATAATATTATTATTATTTTTTATTTATGTCCGTTAACATAATGTTTTATTTTTATTTTTATGTTGGCTAGTATAACGTGACTAACGTGACAGGATCTCCCTCATATTGGGCTGAAAGCACCTCGCTTCTCTTGGTGCAAAAAAGAAAAAAGAAAAAGTAATAAGTATAAAGTTAATATACTTGTAGAAACTACTTCATAGTATATGGACATGTCCTTATAATGTAATTAAGAGATATTCATGAGATATTCAAGGGACATGTCCATATAATGCAACTAAAGGATATGCAAATATAATTATGTAAATAAGGTTAATAAATTGGTAAAAAAATAAAAGCTCATTTTACCATATGGTTGGCACATATATAAACTATATAAGGAGGATTTGAGGTACACTTGTATGGTTGGTACATATATAAACTATGTAAGGAGGACACATTGGAGGTACACTTTACATTATCAGTGAAAATAACTTGTTTATTAAAAAAATATGTGTGTACCCCCGCCCAGGCAAGAGGTTAAACAGAAAACTTAACTTTGTAAATTTAAATATTTACTAAAAAAATTAAACCAAAAGTTTTTTATGAAGCATTTAATTTCAATCAAATAAGCATGTATTATCATTTGGAGTAGAGTTTGAATTTTAAATTTGTAAATGTAAATTTATATTAAAATATGAAATATTAAGATATTAAATTTTATGTTTGAATAAAAACATTATTATTATTATAGTGCTTATTAAATAAGCATTTTTTTATCATGTGGGATACACAATATATCCTTAAATTTATATATGTAAATCTACATCATGAAATAGTGACATAAGGATCATGGTATATTGAAACTTATGTTTATGTAAAGATAAATGTATTTTCTTTCTATGACATAAATATCTCTGCCTCTTAAACTCAATTCCGCATGGTAACACATTCTTATTTGATAAAAACTAAGCGTTTCATTGAATACATACATCACAAAATCAATTCTACTTATGCTATGAGCATTTTTTAGGAAATATGTGGAAAGTTAGTAATAGTCATTTATTGAAAACAAGCATATTCACATTGCAACCAATACACCATGATGTAACTAGTAAGAAGAACCACTCTTTTGTTATTGCTTTAATTTGAATAAGGATCATGGTATATTTGGGCCTTATATGTTTTTATGGACTACTTCTATTAATCAATATAAGATATTAATTTTGTATAGTGAGATTTTGATGTTATTAAAACAATTCGAAGACACATATGTTAAGAATGTGAAAGGGGAACCTTGTCATATTGTAAATCAAAACATTTCCGACTATACTCAAGTATACATCTTACACTAAAATACAAAATATATATTTTTACAATCTTGACATTTTCTTATTTGTTATCATTGGAATCTAATCATGCAATGTTTAATAAAATTGCATTTCTAATTTGATGATGTTGATTTTGACATTTTCGTGTTTTCCATCACTAGAATCCAATTTGCAACTCATGGGCAATCTTGCAAACAATAATAACAAATACATGTTCCAAGCATTGGCTATGCCTATTGCATGATCTGTCACAAATTTCACCAATGGTTCAAATGCACAGTAAGATGATGACTATCAACTAGAAAAGCAAATATTATTATGGGTAGGGAAGACAGTAATGTTATCCCAAAAATTATGGGTCTAATCAAGATTAGTAAATGGTGCATGCAGAGTGGTCATGCAAATTATATAAACACTTAGATCTATCTCTCCTAAGTTACTACCCTATGTTGTCCCCACATCTAATAATTACATTGGGCCTCCATGTGACCAATCTCAACCAAAGCACATACTAATTCCACCCATAAATTGCAATAACAAGAAACGAATCCCCCTCAAAATCGCTTGGGAATTGACTATCCATAAAAACCAAGGATTGACATTGACAAGGTCAACCATTGAAATTGGTAACAATGAATGCCAAGGATTGACCTTCATAGCAATGCCATGCACTGCAACATTAGAATGAATGTGAATTGCACTGTCGTTATCCTTAGAATGTTATGCAAAGATGAAAGACACTTAATACGTATGACTTCATAAAAAGGAAGAGGCATGTCTTCATTCTTTCTCCCTTTCACACTTAAAATTGCAACCCTAAATCCCTGCACTCCCCCTACCAAATGAAAATACCAATGTTGATTTCCAATATAATTAGAGTTAAACTTGATCACCACCTAGCCTTTCATTATTTTACTCACATATGTATATTTTTTCGTATGACAAATTAATGTGCATTTTATTTTACTTGCCATCGATTATATGGGTTTCTATTTATTGCTTATCAGTACTGGCGATAGAGTTTCTTTTCAATTTCATCGACTACTATGCTTACCACAAATTAGCTAGACTTGTTTTCAACACATAATATTATATTATGGACATACACACAACTTTCTCTCATTTTGAAACATATTAAAGTTCTCTTTGGCTTTTCATTTCCCCTACTTCGGAGGCAAGCTAGTTATATTCTAATTACATTGAAGACATTCCTTTTAAGATTTAAGGTGCGTATAATAGTCCACTACATACAAAGCTAACTAACCACTTTCTACATCTGCACTATGACTCACGACATAACTATTGACATCATTTTGAATATGCTCACGAGAAGTTCACTTTTGGACAAATCTGTCTTGTAAATTCATGTGCTTACAAATTTGAGTTGTTGTCACATAAATGGATATAAATGCATTACTCTAGAGTCTTATTCCAACATACTTTCACTACTTGCTAGTCTTATTCAAACATAGTTTTAATGGTTGCAAGCATTATCGAGCTATCAATTCTTAATTCAATGTTGATCGTCGATCATAGTTAAACCTTTGTATTTGATTCTTTCTTTGTCACTTCCAGCGATGATGGTTATAAAAGGTCACTTATGCTAGGAATTATGGTTAAATCTCATCATTGAGCTGAGCGATTCAAGCGATTCAATATAAACTACACCTATTATCCGCTCGCCAGGATGCGAGTTGTATTAGCACTTGTGTATGTGATGCATGAAACTAAATATGTACGAAAAAGTTGTCTCGAAGTTTCGTTGTTCGTTATGTTGTTGACACTCTTTATGTTTCTATGAACACGCTTATTCTTCAGCTGTAGAGAAACTTCTAAATTGCGAGGTACCATTACGGGCTCAATATATACGAGAAAATATCATATCTAAATTATATTAGGTACAAACTCTCTAATTTATATTACGGACGGAGAAAGTTGTGTGTATGTATATAATATAATATACTCTCTAATTTATATTACGGGCTCAATATAATTTATATCTAATTTATGAAAATATCAGGGACTTGCTGCTACGCAACCCTCCTTGTTAATATAGATAAGCCCGAGGGAAAATATCATATCTAAATTTAAAATAGATTGCATGCCATGCTTGTGATAACATACTAGACTAGACGAAGATGACACATTTTCAATAATTTTATAAGTAGTTTCTTCACTAGCACTTTGTCTATAAAAGCAAGAGAGTTCAAAGATTTACTAGGCACATGATTCCATTCTTACCCTAATATCAACTACCACCTATGCATCAGACCAATTTATCATTAACCACATCTTATAAAATTGAATTGAGATTAGTTGTCTTCATTGTGACCTTAAATTAAATGGATAAATGCGACATTTAGGTATTTGAATTTATTAAAATACTCCTAATTCGAAGGTTTATATATAATAAACATTAGAATAAAAGAATTACAAATTGATGGTTTTAATAATTATATTGGAAAAGTAGTACAATAATTGAGAAATGGAACTTGGGGACGAATACAATGAATCCCAAAGCTCGGTGCCTAAAGTGTATTTGACTAGATATTTGTGTTCCAAAGTTGTTGGCCTTGTACTTAAAATTAAGTCAAATACTCTTAAAATGTGAGCTTTGAATACAGTTTACTTAGCTTATCCACTTGTTGTATTTGCACGAGTCCTTGAATAATAAATGTCAAACTTTTAAAAAGTATAATTATTCCATTCCACATTGTACATATATGAATTTGACATGAGCAACTAACCTATGGTCAAATCAATGAATGGTTCCTTCCTTGTTAATGTTGCTCTCTCAATGGTCAATAACGAAGGAGGTAGTTATCGTTTGTTCAGATCTTGTGCTAGTAAATTTCTCTTTCACTTCTAACTCTTTTTGTTTGGATTTTATACATGATGGTGCACTCAATTTCCATGTGTACTTAGTTGTATCTACACCCCTTTAATAATTTCATGTACCATGCCAGTGGTTTTGAGGTTCTCTACAGTTACCTAAAACTTGGAAAACTCCTATAACTATGCCACTTGGATTTTTGGACTTTTTTGCTTTGTAAGATTTCGTTGGCATTCAAAGGATCAAGGCGAAAAAATTGACTTATTCACAGAATGTTTTCAAATTAAAAAAATTTATGTACAAAATCCTTTTGGAGGAAACTTATTTTCACTTATGTGACGATTTAGAAGTTTGATGTAACGTATTTTCACTTAATTTCCTAGACTTGCTTTCATCACATAAACTTATATTATATACACACAACTTTCTCTTATTTTTGAAACATATCGAAGTTCTCTTCATTTCCCCATAATAGGCCATTTCATGCCATTTTTTGCATCTCGCAAGAGTTTTAGCAACCAGGTGCACCTTCTCCATCACATTTATCACCACCAAAGGAAACGTTTCCCCTGATGAAACCACACACATCCACGACATCTCCTCTTCGGGTCCCAACGATACCAATTTGAGGATATCAGGTGAAACATCCACGACCACAAACTAATCGGAGCACTTTGAAGATGAATGAAGCACTCGATATATGTTCCCTTACATCCCAAAGTAAAGCAATTTCCAGGTCGAGGGTTTGAGTCCCGTGGTGCACTTATGAACATAAAAAGTAGACAATCTCACCATCCAATTCGATATCGTACGCCCTAACCCTCGACCGTTCCTCTAATAAACCACGACTCTCACGATCAATTTTCATCTAAAATTCATCCCATATTCTAGAGGTTCCCGATTCGACCTCACCTTCGCTGACCGCATAAAAATTCTCAAAAACGCCCAGATTTTCCCATACCTGCTCTTCTTTATTCTGCCCTTCTGGTTGCATATATGTATTCAGAGATCTCGCCATCTCCCTTCTCTACCCTTCTCGTTGCAAATATATAGATATAAATTTAGGGTGGTCGCTCCCTTCTTGTTGAAGAGACATGGAGAGAAATTCAAGGTGGCTACCACTTGAAATCGCTGCTTAATCCCATGGGAAATGAGACTGGATCTCAATCAATATTCATTATGACTGTCCATTGGCGACAACTCATGGTCGCCTTCTAACACTATTTCTACCTTCATAGATTCAAATCGTCTTTCCATTTAAGCAATGTCCATGCCCTTCTAGATCCACTAAACATATTATATGTCCTCTAATTATTAATTTTTAGTGCATGTGCTCCAATTTAGGGAGTGATAAAAGGCATGATTTCCATGTGGATTTATCTACATGCATGAGGATTGTCTACGATGCCAACTATTAAATTCCTAAAATCCATACCTCATGATCTAACACATTAGATGAAATCTGTTGTGTTTATGTATATTTGAAATGGCATTTTATGTTATACTATTTTTTCTTAATTCTATTTTTAATGAAGCCTTCCACGATGACGTCAAGGACAGCTAAGTTAGAGATGTTTAATTATTAAAAAACTTCTCACATAATTTTCTCACTTTGTGTTGCATTTACCATTTAGCATGGAAGTGGCTCTAATATCTCATACTATTTTTAATATTCTTCTCGAAAATGTTAATTGATAGTCGTTTGACTTTGATATTACAGAACCCCTCACTTTGTGCTGCATTTACCATTTAGCAAGGAAGTGGTTCTGATATCTCATACTTCTTTGAATCTACTTCTCGAAAATGTTAATTGATAGTCGTTTGAATTTGAGATTACAGAACCCCTCTTAGGGCTCTTTTTGTAGAAGGATGTCTTAGAACTGTTTAAAGTGGAGCCTTCATTCACATCACTTCAAATCCTCTAAGAGAGGAAAAGAATTTAAAAAGAAAAATAATGCACAATAAATGTCATTCTAAAGTTGTTGGCTATCACTCACAACCTTCAGTTGTGATTCAAGACACATTCACTGCACATATCCTTGTCAGTGATCAACTTTCCAACTTTCACATCTGGTAAATATCCCGCAGAACTAGGGATTGGGCATTTGAATCAACATATATCTCTAAGAAATGTTTTTCTATCATTTGAAAAAACTATGAAAGTTTTTTCTCTCCTCTCAACACTTGTAATTACATGGAATTCAATGCATTCATTACTCTGTACCTCGGAATTATTCTCCTCTCCAAGCTGCATCCAAACAACAATGACTAGCGATGGACAAGTCAAAAGATCAGCCAATGTAATTCCCATAGATTTGACCAAAAAATCCACTTGACGCTTCGATTTCTCCTCTGAAATCCCCAGAATGGATGGCGACCCCATCCATAACTTTGAAATTTGTTCTTCTGAAAAGCCTAAACTACTTATTAGTATTTGCACTATAATTTCCATAGATTCACTATACTTGCTTTTGACACATAAACTTACATAATCTACATACACGTAACTTTCTTTCATTTTAGACATATCGAAGTTCTTTTCAGTGTTTCATTTCCCCCGCTTTAGGGGTATGCTAGTTTTTAATTATTTTATATATGACAAAAAGAATTAAAACAAGGTAAAAATTGTCATATCAAATTTTTAGTCCAATTAAACAATAAAAATTTAGATTTAAAAAAAATGTTTTTATTTTTTTTAAATATCCAGTTTAATATAAAATTAATAAAACCTTGGAATAAGAAATTTGTGAATCACAAATTAATTGAAAGTCAACTAAAGTTGACTACAAACTGATTACTATATATCTTCCTTTGTGGGTATAGTAAATCCATTTACAAGGAAAGGAATTCATAAAAAATAAACTGGAAATAGTTTTTTCTTTCATTTGAATTTTGTAATGCAAAAGCTCTTCACCTAGTATTGAGATCCCCAATAGGTGGGCAATATGAGCTTAACATATAATTTACAAGAATACATCCTAAATGAGGAGAATGACACTCCATCCAACAACTGACCCAATCAACAAGCCTACCATTTTGAAAATTATATATACACGTGAGAGAGATGGTTCATAGAGTATTCCTATAAAGCTAAATAGCATAAAAACTTCCAAATTAACACAATAGCCACGTGGTGGCAATGTCCCTGCATTAGTGCAGGGAGGATTTAGAAAACAATGCCAATTGTATTTGCAATTTGAGGAAATAGGAAGAATCAGTTGACAATGATCGATTGCACATGTTGCTAAGGATTTATAAATTGAAACGAAGACAATTGTATTAAACAAATAGCATGTGTTATTACATCCCTCGTCAAGGGTTCTTTTTTCCTTTTTTTTGCTTTGTTAAGAACATAAGTAGTACAACTATGCCATCGAAAATTTGTTAATGGAACTTTAACTAGTATCCTTTTGTACATATGCTGCTAGGGTTGTTTTTCACAAAGACTTGTTGCATGTCAAGAAATGCAATTGTCCATAGAGAAGTCTTGACACAAGTATATCTTCTAACCTTGTATATGTGGAGGGACACAAAAAAAGAGCTTTAGACCACATAGAACTATAGTGTGAAAAATAGGAATGATATTGCACAAAAGAGAAGAGACATGTTCTAGTAGATGTGGATCCAAAAAATAGGTTCTCATCGTTGCGACAATAGCTATAGAAGGAGGAAAAATGCATACAAATAAGACATAATGTATCTATGTTTATTGCAGTAAAAGCTCACACAGAGTTTGAATCAGGATATTGAAAGAACCTAGCAATTTTTTTAAAATACTATATTCCATCTCAATTTCATAGAGGCCCATGAAATAGACGATTTCATTATTCCTTCTATCAATACTGCTTGTTAACTAGAATTAACAACTTGCATGAAAAATCAAAGTTGTAGAAGCCCCCTTTGCGCTCTTGCAAAGTGTAGCTTCAACTCCAAAAGGAAATTTATACAACTTTTTGTTAGTGTAATTATAGTATTAGATTTCTAGATACCAATCTATTGAAAAGTAGTTAGAGTCTAAAAAATTGGACTCCCATGCTAGTTCCAACCAAACCTGCCTTGTATATCCTAGCTACAAATTGTTTTAAATATAGCTCCATGCAATTAATAAGAGAAGCAAGCTTCTAGAGGGTATTGGGTAGAAAAACTTAGTAACACTCGTTTACGAGTTTAAAATCTTACTTGTGTGTGAGTGTGTCCATTTGCCACAAATCGCCAGTTATATGTTTTATGATTTGTTGTCCACAATTTGCCACTGCTTGATTTTACAATTTCAACATTTAAGGTTAATTGTTGTTTTCAACCTTTACAGGAAAAGATAGGTATATCACAAAAAATTGTCTTTAATTATGCTTGGGTTTGATATATTACACATAATAAAACAAATTTTTGGCATGTAAATTAGACAACTACTACTAAAAGCAAATATTATTCTACGAGAAAAGAAAAACCACAAGGAAATTCCTTCTATTAAAATCAAGAGCAAGATGCTTAGAATAACCATCAAAGATTAACATTTACCAAACTTGGTGAATGGGAGGATACATGGAATTTGTACACACTCAACACTCCAACAATTCATGTACACTACTAGAAGCAATATTATTAGATTTGACAATAACACAATTAGTGTTTTTCACTTCACCCTTTTTTGGATGTAGTGAATTTGATGGAGGCGGATCTAAATATTTTGACCAGTCATGCATGCCAACACAATGGATATTGCTTGATGTCATCTCTCTATTGAAAAACAAAAGTGGTTGTTATTGCTACCTCAAAATTGAGTAGAAATCCTCCAAAATCTCTAGAATGATATCGACCAACAACTGCAATGTCCTCTATTGAAAAGATAGCATCAACAAATTTCTAGTTATTCCAAGAATTTATTCAAGTATCTTAAGAAACAAAATAACAACATTCTCATAAAATTCCTTTCTAAATGTGACATATAGACTTCAACATGTAAACTCTTATAACGAAGCTGGAATGTATTTTCCAAAAAGATATATTTTATTTATTCAATTGATGTTGTTTGCAAAGAGTAAAATGGGGCTTTATACAAATCAAGGGTCACCATTAAATGATGTGACCTATAAGGTCGACATTAATTAATTAACTAATAACTAACTAAGTTTACTAAACTATTTAGTTTTATTACAAGTTATCCCTCTCTGTAATACTTCGTCCACGAAGTATTGGTAAGGATGGGTGGTGCGAATGAAAATCTCCATTCTCCCATGTAGCTTCATCATCTGGTAAGTTTCTCCACTTGATAAGGTATTCATTGACTGATCTGGAGTGAAGTGTTCTGGTTTTAATTCCCAAAATGCATTCTGGTTCCACCACTAATTTTCCTTCATCATCTAACATAGGCAATTCAGTTTGTATTTGTGTGGCTGAGCCCAATTTCTTCTTTAGGCATGACGCATGGAAGACGTCGTGTATTTTTCCTTTATTTGGGATGTCTAGAGCATAGGCCACTTGTCCCACTCACTTTCAAACTTGATATGGGCCATAGAACTTGGGTGCAAGTTTATGATTTTTGGAATTTTGTAGTGATGTTTGTTTGTATGGTTGAAGGCAAACAAACACCCAATCGCCCACTTCAAATTCTTGATCACTTCTTTTTTAGGCCGTTTGTTGTTTCATGTGGTTTCTTGCTTGTTTGAGATGGTTCTTCAAAATGCGGATGTCACCAGGTAATCTCTTGTTGTTGGAACTTTGAAATTGTTGATGACATATTCTCTTGGTGCAGGAGGTGGATACCCATATAAGGCTTCAAAAGGTGACATTTTGTTGATGTATGATATGTACTATTGTACCACCATTCTACAAGGTGTAGCCATTGTACCCATTGAGTTTGTCGGTCATTCACAAAATTCCGCAGGTATCCTTCAAGGCATTTGTTTACTACTTTTGTTTGTCCATCTGTCTGGGGGTGGTATGAGGTACTGATAGTTAGTGAAGTCCTAACTTGGTGGAACAATTCTTTCCAGTAGTTGATGGTAAATTTGGTGTCCCTGTCACTAACAATAACCTTGGGAAACCCATGGAGCTTAAATATATTATTTACATAACTATCTGTGACTTGGCTTGCTTTTGGTTTGGATTAAATACTAATGAAATGAGCATATTTTGTTAATATGTCAATGACTACAAATATATTGTCCTTTCCTTCCGATGTAGGAAGGCTGGTGATAAAATCCATGGATACCTCATACCATTTTTGGATGGAATATGAAGGGGTTGTAGGAGACCGGGAGGAGCCACCGTTTCGAACTTCTTCCTTTGACAAGTATCACATTCAACCACATATTTTTGGATTAGTCTTCATTCCCTTCCAAAAGAAGGATTGGTGTATATTGTGGTATGTTTCAAAGAAACCAACATGGCCTGCTGTTGGGGATTCATGGTTCTCTTTTAAGACATACGGAATGTCTTTGCGACTATTTTTCATCTTCAATAGGTAGATAGTCGGTCGGTACTTTTTCTCTTACTATGACTAAGAGGCATTCTACGACCAAACATCCATATTTGTTACAGAATTAACATGTCTTTTTCTTTTATGTTTTCTCTTTTCTCTTTTTTTAAATCTAGTCAGAATGTTGACATCAGATCCCAAGTCCATAATAATATAGCCCATATCATTATCTCCTATTTGTGCAGTCATCCTTAGTTCATGACCAGTATCCAATCTTTTTCCCACATGATTAACCCTTCTTTCTGGCCGCACCTCTTCTTGAGGTTCTTCTATTAGAGTTGTCAAGTATGCGACAACATCTTTATCTTGCATTAGTGCTAAGCAACTTTGAAATAATTCTTTTAATTTACTAACCTTTCTCATTGGTTGCTTTGCAAACATCTAATCGAATTTTTCAGGCATCTCCAATATTGGCCTTCCAGAAGTCGACGCTTGATTTCTGTCGACAAATTCTTGTTGCTCATCTAAGAATACTTCCTTTTCTTTTTGGACATCGAATGGTGCTTTCTTTTGTGTTGTTGGTCGCACATGTGGTTGTCCATGTAGTGCTTCTTAATCAACCCCAGTTGTAACACCTCCTCTTTTCATAATAGTAATATGTGGTTCCCTTGGTTCAACATAGATCTTTTGTATATTCTGATTGGGGTTAGGATTGGGATTCTGCGGTGGATTATGGTTTCCTACATAATTCATATATGTCAGGCAGTTGTCTTTGTGGGGTCCCTCTACTATGTAGCTGGTACACTAGAGTTCTTATTGTACTTCCTTCATTTTCTTAATATATTGGAGTTGTGGTGTAAGGTTGGCTAGTTGTGACTGGATTTTCATCATGCATGCACTAGTTTCTCCGTCTGGTGAGGATTCCAACTTCATAGCCAATTCTAGAGCCTTGATTTGGTATACAATCCTTTGTTGCATCAAAGGGATCCGGATGTGTGGTAACAACGCTGCAATAAACCATTCTTTGTGTTGAACATCCGAAATATAGAAACTTACTTCATCTATCAACGTCTTAAACCTTTAGTTAAAGTCCCAAACATATTCCATAGGCAATTAATTTATTTATTTTATCTCCGTAATACACTACGACTCAGATTTGACATTTTTGAACTCGTCTATTAATCCTGCTCGGATTTGATATAATGTATTATGTGGGATTCTTGTCGACACCACATAGAATTTCATGTACCAATCCAATGCACGACCCCTAAGGGTTGCGATCATCAGAGCCTTCTTGATGACTTCATCTTGGACCCGTTACACAGTCCACACGGCTTTGCATAGAAACCAATGTTGATCAGGGTCTTCTACCCAATTTCTATCAAAGATCGACAACTTTATATCATTCTCAATCATTATATTCTCTCTTGGTATTGTTGTATTAAATTTTTGGCTAGTTGGTGATGAGTTTCTAGATATTACCTCCGGAGATGTATGTGGGGTCGTGGGTATGTCGTATCCGTACTTTGGATCTAGAGCCTCTTCTTCTTCTTAATCATGTATAGGTTGGAAGTCCCATTCCTTGTCACAAGAACCTTCGTTGAAGTGCGATGCCAATGGGTAGTCCTCCCCTACGGTCATACTGCAACTTCCTCTTCTTATCGCAATCCTTCTTCTCTTTCTCGACTAAAATCTCCTTCCAATCCTCAGGTTCCCACTTTCTAGCTCAACCTCACCATCACCAAGAAACATATCAGCTTGCTTTGCTCCATTTTCCTCGCATTTTTCTTGTGACATATCCCAGGTCTTTATGCTCGAACCTCTATTCGCCAGATTCCATTATCAAGATCCATTTCTCGTATACAAGCATCTTGATCCAAATATTTAAATATGTCAAGTATCAGACTCTATGTCCTTGGAAAATTTCTCTTTCAATATCATAAATCGACAACACTAGATATAGGGTGTCAAGTACTGTATTGTACTGTTTTATTGTGTCGACTGCAATTTTTGTTATGTACCCTTCCAAAATATTGTTAACACATAATCGACAACTCAAGATATAGGGTTGTTAACACTTTTCAGCCACTAAATCAGCTAAGGGCTCCACTTTATCAGTTCTTCATTGAAAGTTTCTCCATTGGGTTGCTAACCTTAACAACCACTCATGCAACAAAACAGGAAATTCGTAAAAGAAAATTTCATGAATATTTGTGTAGAGGTATCGCTCCAACCACTATGTTGGGATCAGTTGAGATCCTTCACTTTCTTCTCATGCAAATTCTAGTGCCTTAAAATCCACCCAATCTTGAATTTATGTCTTAGTCGGGTGCCACAGTATATCCCCACCAAAATTATTCAGTGCCCTGGCAACATAACCATTTGTTGGAATTATTCCCCGTTGACCCAAGTTCAAATACTTACTCAGCAAAAAAATCCCAAGATATCAACCCAATAGAGGAGGACCCTGTCAGCAACACCTACGACACAAACACAGTCTCACCCGAGATATCTTATTGGGAACTGTAAGAACCAGGTTTATGTATTTATGTGGGGATCTCTACTTGTCCATTACTTTATTAGATTACTCGACCGAATCTGGGGATTATACTTGGTGTTCCTTGGCTTTTCATTCAAGATAACACTCTATTTACCAGTTGACACAGATTGCAGTATTCAACATAACATCCGTATTACAGATTCATTCAATAAGCAATGTGACACACACATCTATGGGTTTATTCATAAACAGATACAATGCAACATATATAGGTCTACTTGTTCACAACATACATGCATTCAACATAAACACATTAATCAAAGACACACAGAGACAACAGTTAACGTGGAAACCCATCTTGGAAAAACAACAAAGGTGCTCTTCATCTGGCATGAGAAATATGTTAGAACCTTTTGTCTATGCACTCAGCTTGCAGACTCTTCTCTAGGTATTCTTTACAACTCATACAGACTTCTCTCCTCTCATGCTCTCGGGTTTTGGGACTGTGTATTTCTTCTCTCCTTCACTCCTCTACCGATCCGCACATAGCTTGGATCGATCCCCTAGCTAAACATCTCTCCTCTTCTCTTCTCTACCTACACAGAGACTTAACCAACTAATAATAGACTAAAATCAACTAACATCAACCGACATCGAACCCCGCACACAACTTGGTTTCTTCCCTTTGTAAGCTTCTACTTGTCTTAATCAACCGACTCTTTTCTATTAGATGGCAAGCTGTCATTTATATTCTCGTACATTCAATTACAACTATTATATGAACTATCGACCAAAGATACAATTATGTTTTGTTACCAAAAGCATGCTTTATTCTAACTGACTCCTTACCCAAGACAAGTCGAATTATCCTTTTCAATTGTTCTGTCGTGGTTCCTTTCATCGCGGTTGCTCTCGCCTCCAATCTTTTTGTCACAACTTCTCTTCTTGCGACCATAATCTTTATCTTTCCAAATAGAATTATGGCTTAATTATCCTTAACTTTTCCTAGGAAAAACAAGATCCCAACACTCACTTGTGGTTCATCTTGAGCCACATTAGTTTGAAACCTTCATTGTCACAACCTTACCTTGAAAATCCTGAAATTTTTCCACTATCTGGTCAATCTCCTGCCATACTTCGGCTTCCGTCTTCTTCAAATTTTCCACAAGTTTGGCACTGATGTGTTTCGAAGTTGTAAGTCATACTGATTGTACTGCTTGTCACACTTTTTCATGTACATATTGAATAATCCCTATAGCTTTTTCTACCTCTGCTTGTAATTTGGTTACCCTGTTAGTCTGCTTTTGTTGTTGCGCCCAAATTGTTGCGACCTACTACTATAGGATTTTCATGTTAGCAGCCTTAGCCATTTTCTCTACAAATGGCATCTTCTCCATTTCACTCTTCAGCTGGTTCACCTCAGTCTCAGTAGTGCGCAGCTGTTCTGTGATTTTCTCCAACTCGGCATCATCAATCAAAGCTTCCCATGTCTAAGAAACTTGGTCGACCGCCTTGGCACAAAGTGCCTCTTCCTCGTCTATTCTCTTCGTAGCTTCTGTTGTTGCTTTTCTTCTCTCTTCTAGTATTTATGGAGGTGTACTGGGTGTCACTTCTACTTCCAACTAAGAAACCTTCTTGTGAAGGTTCTATGCAGTCTCACTAAGTCGAAACACTTTGGCTTCTACAACCATCTCGTACATGATGCATTCATCAGTGAAACTATTGCAAGCAAGTGTTACGACTGTGTCAAGTCAATGCCTGTTCTCCTCCCAGGTCTTAGCTTTCTGCTTTGTTTCTTTTACTGTTTTATTCATCTTATGAACACTCTTGTTTGATGCTCTAACTTGGTTGACCAATGCGCATTCTTGGTTCTTAATTTTTGTGACTGTAGTTCTTCATCAGTCGAACAATCTTTCCAGTGCCCATAGTGACAGAATCAGTTAGAGGGGTGCAAAATGTAATTGATCCAATTGATCCTCCAGAAGGACAAAGATACATCGAGCTAGTGAATAGTGAAGGACAAGGAAATTATCTGGACTAGATTTATAACTTTACATCTACAAGGGATGATTATGTGAATCTAACGACCGACGAAAAACTTAGTTAGCGCAACATTAGTTCCTGTACATCAGATGGTTCAGAAGAGATCTTCTGGGTATTCTGGTTGGGATTCAGATTGGGATTATGGTTTCCTACAATCTTGGTCTACCATCTCGCAATCAAATGAGGACATTCTTCAAAAGCTTTGTAGTACGAACATGTTGTAGTAGGATTCGTGTAGGCCCTGGAAAAGTGTCCAGGTTGCCCATAATTATAACATATAATTTGGCCTCTTTTGCGACCAACTGCTCCTCCTTGTCCTCGACCTCTAAAATTCCCCCCCTGGGTTGAGGGTATTGTTATTGCAAGTAATGATTCTGTGGATATTGAGCCTGAGGATACTGAACCTGTGGATATTGAGCCTGAGCTCATTGAGGCTACATTTGTTCATCATTATTCAATAAATAAGTATCAATTGTTTTCTCCTACAACAACTGATATGCTATGCAGTCTTTCTCATCATGGCCTACTAATTGACAAAACTTGTAGTATAAATTAGTTGGTGCACATACAATATTCGGTAAGTACAAACACTCTTCCGACCGGTGGCCTATATTTAGGCATATTATACACCAAGGCATCCCTTTTATATTTTTCGGGATTGATGCTCCTAATGCGACATAAGTCATATATGTCAGGAAGTTGTCTTTGTAGTGTCCCTCTATTATGCATCTAGTACACTAGAGTTCTTCTTGTACTTCATTCCCTTTCTTAATATTTGGGAGTTGTAGTGTAAGGTTGGCTAGTTGCGACTGGATTCGCATCATGCCTGCACTAGTTTCTCCAACCAGTGAGGATTCCAACTTCAGAGCCTCGGTCTGGGATACAATAATTTGCTGCATCAAAGGGATCTGAATGTGCGGTAACAACACTGCAACAAACCATTCTTTGTGTTGAACATATGACATCTGGAAACATACTTTGGCCATCAACATCTTAAACCTTTGGTCAAAGTCCTAAACATATTCCATAGGAAATTATTTATTTCTTTTATCTTCGTAATACACTGCGACTCAGATTTGAGGTTTCTAAACTCATATATTAGTCCTCCTCGAATTTGATCTTATGTTTTCTGTGGGATTCCTATCGGCACCATAGATAATTTCATGTACCAATCTAATGCACGACCCCTAGGGGTTGTGATCATCGGATCGTTCTTGATTGCTTCATCTTGGACCTGTCGCACGGTCCACATGGCTTCGCATAGAAACCAATGTTGCTTAGGATCTAATACCCCATTTCCATTAAATATCAACAAATTTAGATTATTCCCAGCCATTATATTTGCTCTTGGTACTGTTGTATTAAATTTTTGGCTAGTTGGTGATGAGTTTCTAGATCTTACCTCCAGAGATGTACATGGGGTCGTGGGTATGTCGTATCTGTAGTATGGATCTAGAGACTCTTCTTCTTTTTTTCCATGTATAGGCTAGTATCCCTCTTCCTTGTCACAAGAACCTTCATCGAAGTGCAATGTCAATGGATAGTCCTCCCCTTTGATCATACTACAACTTCTCCTTCTCATCGCAGTCCTTCTTCTCTTTCTTGACCGAAATATTATTATACTCCTCAGACGCCCACTTTCTAGCTTAGCCTCGCTGTCACCAGGAAACATCTCAACTTACTTTGCTCAATTTTCCTCACACTTTTCTTTTGACATATCCCAGGTCTTTATGCTCAAACCTATATTCGCTAGATTTCATTCTCAAGATCCCTTTCTCATATACAAGCATATTGATCCAAATCTTTAAAGATGTCAAGTACCGTCCTTTAGGTCCTTGGAAAAATTCTCTTTTCGTTTCACTATACAATTTTGTGGTGTCGAATGAAATTTATGTGAAGTACCTTTTCAAAATACTGTTAACCCATAAATTGACAACTCTACATATAGGGTTGTTAACACTTTTCAGCCACTGAATCAGCTAAGGGATACACTCTATCAGTTCTTGCTCTTAAAATTTTCTTCAATGGGTTACTAGCCTTAACAACCACTCATGCAACAAAACAAAAAATTCACAAAAGAAAACCTTATGAATATTTGTATACAGGTATCACTCCAACCACTTGGTTGGGATCAACCGAGATCCTTCACTTTCTTCTTGTGCAAACTCCAGTGCCTTAAAATCCACCGAATCTTGAATTTTCGGCTTAGTCGGGTGCCACAACATATCCCCACCAAAATGATTCACGATCCCAACAACGGAACCATATATTGGACTTCTTTCCCATCGACCCGGGTTCAAATCCTTAGTCGGTAACAAAATCCCAAGATATCGCCTCAACAGAGGAGGACCCCGTCGGCAGCACCTGTGATGCATATGCAGCCTCACCCAAGATATCTTATTGGAAACTGTCAGAACCTGATTTATGTAGTTATGTGGAGATCTCTACTTGTGCAGTACTTTATCAAATTACTTGACCGAAGCCATTGCAGTATTCAACATAACAACCTTATTACATATTCATTCAATAAGCAGTGCGAAACATTCATCTATGAGTTTATTCATAAACAAATATAGTGTGACATATTCAGGTCTACTTATTCAAAACATACATGCATTTGACATAAACACTTTAATCAATGGAACACAAAGACAACTGTTAATGTGGAAACCCATCCTGGAAAAACCACAAAGGTGTTCTTCATCTAGCATGAGAAATATGTTAGCACCTTTTGCCTGCACACTCAACTTGCAGACTCTTCTCTAGGTATTTTTTACAACTCATACAAACTTCTCTCCTCTCATTCTCTGAGGTTTTGGGACTGTGTATTTCTTCTCTCCTTCACTCCTCTGTCGATCCACACATAGTCTGGATCGATCACATAGCTAAACAAATCTCCTCTTCTCTTATCTACCTACACAGAGACTTAACCAACTAACAATCGACTAACATCAACCAACATCGAACCCCACGCACAACTTGGGTTTTTCCTTTTGTAAGATTCTACCCATCTTAATCAACTGACCCTATTTTGTTAGCTGACGGGCTGTCATTTCTATTCTCGTGCATTCAGTTACAATTGACAATAGGAACTATCAACCCAAAAACACAATTATGCTTTGTTACCAAAATCATGCTATATTCTAACTAACTCCTTACCCACGATCAACCGAACTGTCCTTTTCAATTGTTATGCTCTTCTTCTATTGTGGTTCCTTTTGTCCTGGTAACTCTCGTCACCAATCTTTCTGTCACAACTATTTTGTCGCAACTTCTATTCCGTTGGAGACTCTTCTTACGTGCAGACTCTTTTGCGATCATAATCTTTATCTTTTTGAACATAATTTTGGCTGAATCTTGCTTAACTTTTCCTAGGGCCAACCAGCTAAAAGCTTCCTTATAAATTAAGGCATATTTAGACAGTTCATCCGCCAGTTGATTATTTTATCTATAAATATGGCAGAAAGAGATGTCTTTAAATGAAGCAATAAGTTGATGGACTATCTTCAACCATCCTATGAGAGGAAGAATGTTGATAGAGATTCTGCCTGAGGCCCAATCAATGATTACTTTAGCATCTCCAAAGGTCCTGATGACATCTAGATGAAGATGTTTGGAAAAGTAAAGAAGTATCCATAAGGCCAGTAATTATCCTTTTGTATTAGAGCTCGAACCACGAAACAACCAAAGATTAAAGAAACGTTGCTAATTTAGCTGAAGAACAACACCAACACCACACAAAGAGGATTTGTTTTGTGAGGAGTTGTAAAAAAAACATTCACATAATTATAATCCAAATCAAGTTCAACATGAGCATAAGAAGGACCAACAATGATGGTAGGCTTGCATGAAACAAATTCTCTAAGGGCAACAATGGCTCTGGTGGCAACTTGATAACCATCCAAATTTGTTCTTTCAAATATTTTTTGTTTCTAAATAGCTACATTTCCCATACCATGAAGCTCGAGAGATGCCACAAGATTTCTTCATTCCCTAGCCATGATTTAAAGCATTCTGCAAGAGAACTGCCTTGCCAGGAGAATGATGTCTAGCACAAACCTAAAAACTTTAATCAAATCGATTTCATAAAAATGTAGGAGACAAAAAGGTGGAAAACATATTCAACATTTAAATGACATAGAGGGCAAAATATTTGGCCCAATGAATCCCCTTTTACACAAATTGTACCAGGAGAGTATATTTTTGTCCAGAGTTAACCAAATAAATAGAGTTATTTGGAAGGAATTCTCCAAGCCTAGATGTATCTATTCCACCAAAAAAGATCACCATTTTTGCCTTCATATAAAGACTTGTGTGCTAATTTAGTCGTGATGACCCCAAACTTTCCGTTGAAAGACCATTTTAAGGACTCCTTAGATCCATCAAGTAAAATGGAGCCCTTTTGTATCCGAAGAATGTATGCAAACCATTTAATGGACATATAGCTTGTTAAACCCAATTGATTAGCTGAGATCCAACGATGTGGAGCATTCTTAACAGATGGAGGAATAACAATCTAAGACAAGTAGTAATATCCCCAAGAGTTAAGGAAATAAGTTAGATGGTTGGAGATTTTATAAAATTCAAGATCACCTATTATTATATCCTTGCCAATATAGATTTCCCTCCTATTTCACATAAGCAAATCCAACCAATCGCCCATGATATTGAAGGAGCCAACCATACCTGCCAAAAAATTTGATGCAACTTTGGTCATTTTGCTTTTCTCACGGATCCACTGTGTAACTGATATCTTCATGAAATATTTGTATTTAATGATTTTACTCTATAAGTTTGCCAAATAACACCAACCATAAGCTTTTTGCTAGGAGGGATTTCGAAAAATAGAACATGTTCTTAAAATCCCAACCACCTTTGTCCTTTGGGCAGGCCAAGAGAATCCATTTGACAAGATGCATTTTTTTTTCCAAGTTCCCTGACCACATAAATTCAAAGGTTTTCTTCTTGATCTCATTTAAAATTTAAATAGGGACTTTGCATAAAGAGAGACAATATATTGTTAAATTTTCCAACACATGTATTGCAAGGATCATTCTCCCCCCTAGAGAGGGCCATCTCCAACACTAGTGGTTGATATGCTTGTCAAATCTTTTTGGTAGCCAGATCCAATCCCTGATAGGATATCCATTTGGTTTGATAAAATAGCCCAAATATTTCAAACCGCTAGATAGGAGGGAGACTTGGAGAGGAAATAGATCTTTTATTTTTTCAATGTCCCCCAATCGCATCTCATTTTCCACAAAGCATGATTTGCAGAGGTTTATAAACATACTTGAGACATCGCATAATAGTTGAATAATCTGGTTGTAACTATGCCAGGCATCTATAAAATAAGTGCTAAATAACAAGATGTCATCCATGAACAGTAGATGTGAGATGAATAAGTGGGACACAAATTTAATTCCCTTAATACAAGCCTCTTATTTTTCTTTTGAAATCAACCTGCTAAGCCCTTCAATCACAAGTAGAAAAAGTAATGGAGATAAAGGACAACCTTGGTAGAGACCTCGAGAAGCAGAGAAGAAATCCTTTGGACTTCCATTCACCAACATCGCAAAGTTTACAGAAGAAACACATGCCATGATCCATTTAACAACACTGTAAGGAAGCCCTATCTGCATTAAGATCAATCTTAGATAGCTCCAGTGCACTCGGTCATAAGCCTTGTTTAAGTTCAGTTGGAGGACCAATGCCTTATGATGTCTCCTTTTAATACTATGAAAAAATTATTGAGCCAAACCAATAGCTTTCATAATCTTCCTATTTTCTAAAATGCCAAATTGTTTTGGAGTCATTCCCTTGGATAGTAAAGGTTTCAATCGAGAAGCTACAATCGTAGAAATTAACTTGTACATGAAATTTCAAAGAGAGAAGGGGCAAAAGTCATTGAGATCCTCAAGAGAAGATGACTACGAAATTAAGGCAATAAAAGTTGTGTTTATAGCACTCATGATCGATCCTTTAACCCTATATTTTTCCAAAATAACCAAAAGATCCTTACTCATGAAATCAAAGCGTTATAGGAAGAGCTCCTTAGTCCACTCGTCTGGGCCCTAGCTCTTGAAGCTAACATAATAATTAAGGTTAGCTTTTAATTCATCCATAGGGACTGGTAGGAGCATTTTATCACCTTCTAGATTTGAGAAAAATTTGGGAAATTCTTTAATTAATTTAATCTGATCTCTAATTGAAAAATTACTAGGATTTGAAAATTGATTTTTAAAATGAGCGTGAGCAAGATGCTGAAATTTTTCATGATCATAGGTCATTTCACCATTTTCATTTTTTAATTCCCATATTGAGTTTATGTTTCACTCGTGTTCTGCAAAATGATGGAAGAACTTCGTATTCTTATCTCCCTCTTCCATCCATGTTATTCCGCTTTTAAGGCGCCATTTCTTCGCAACCATATTTAAAATTTTTAATTTGTCTTGTTCTAAAATGACAAGATTTTCTATCTCTTTAGGAAGAAAAGCATCCTAGCCATTTGCATAAGTTATGTGTTCGATGTGCTTCTTGATACCTTGGAGCTCCTTATTAGCACTTGACCATTTTTCTTTTTCCGAGGCACAAACAACCAATTTGAATATTTGTAATTTTCAACCAATTTGTCCAGCGTTGAGATATGCACAACACCATCATCACTTAACCAATTCCGCTTAACAAGTTCTTTAAACTCTCGTTCTTTCAACCAGTTATGGTTGAACTTAAAAGGATAATGCTTTCTATCACCTTCAAAGTCGACTTGACATATGATCGGATAGTGGTCATAAATACGAGAGGAGTCTACCCAAGATCTAATACGATGAGCTTTACCGAGTAACTTTTTCACCAATGAGAAATCTGTCTAATCTTTTGAAAACGCCTTGACAGCCAACACGACCATTCCTCTAGGTTGGCCTCAAAGGGATAGGCTCCACATGCACCAAGTTTGAGCATTCAAATAAAGCTTTAAAATAGTATCCCAAAGGGTCCAGGCAAGCATTCTGACCTCAAATCTCTGTCGCAGACCAAATGATAATCCTTTATAAAAAATCTCCTTTGCTTTCATATTAATACTCTTTTAAAAATAACATTATATTTATATAAATTTTAAAGATTTTAATCCCAAATAGAGAGAAACTTCATTAACAAATAAAATTACAAAAACGTGACAAACAAGAATACGATTGAAAATGAAAACCATTTTTACCATTACACAAATTACTTGTATATGTAAATGTTCCAAAACAAACAAAATCACAAATTCAAAAAGTCACATATCAAAATTATGTAAACGCATAGCCACAAACCAAGGAAAGTCCTAAATTCTTATGGCTAGTTAGATTACAACTAAAAAAGCTATAAATTTAGACTCAAAATACAAAGTCCATGAGTATATAAAGAAAAGATAACCACAAATTCCCATTGCAAGTATACCACAGATTTTGAATAAGTCAAAGATCAAGATTAGGTAAATCCTATGTATATTTTTCTTTCTAAGTTTGTACTTATTTTTAAAATTTTAAAATTGTATTTAATTTACTTGTACAACAAAATGTATACATACTATATAAACTTAAAAATTTAAACTTTGATAAAAGTATGGCATATTATTTTATTAAAGAAACAAGATCCGGTTAACAAATATTAAAACTTGAAAAAGATAAATACAAAACATAAATTAAGAAAACAAGATAGATATTATTAACAAATAATAAAACTTTGAAAATTTACAAATCAAGACTACATAGATCACATAAGTTTTGAAAATCACAAATTAAAACTACATAGATCACATAAATTTTATAGATATAACTTAGATTAAACTACATAGATCACATAAATTTTATAGATATAACTTAGATTAGACTACATAGATCTTATAAGTTCTGAAAATTCACAAATCAAGACTACATGGATCACATAAGTTTTGTAAATATAACTATAACATGGTGTTATATTAAATTAGACTACATATATCACATAAATTTTGAAAATTCACAAATCAAGGCTACATAGATCACATAAGTTTTGTAGATATAACTATAACATGGTGTTAAATTAGATTAGACTTATAAAATGAAAAGAAAGAAAAGGTAATTTTAAAACATCAAATATAATAAGTAAAAATATTTAAAACTGATGAAACATCAAGCATACCAATAAGCAATGAGAATTATATATATATTGAAAAGACTAATCCTGTTATTACTATGAGTAATGTATGATTTATAGTTTTGGGAGTATTTGAATGGGATGTAATGGTCTTATTACATTTTTAGAAATATTTCTTTGATTGAGAAGTTGTTGAAGTTGACCCACTTTATGAAAAGTACAAGATGAGTAGTTGTTTATTTTTTATTTTTATTTTATGGATGGATTAAAAACGAGATCTTAATGTATATTCACTTATTTCAAGTAAACCGGTTTAGGATTTATGGATTCCACTATAAGATTTACTAGTTTAACTATATTTCTGATCTTTTATTGTTTGAGTTGACTCACGAGCTTCGTGATTATTATTAGGAGCTTTCCCACATAATCTATTACCACATTTCATAAATATTCGTTTGATTGAGAAATTGACCAACTTTTACGAACAATATGATCAACAAGAATCGAAACATATCTAGAGAGAATTGGACCTTGGCGTAGGTATAAAACACATATGAAACAACACTAGTTTGAACCTTGATGGAGGTATGAAATGTCATTATTATTTTATCAACTAATCAAAATGAAGAAGAAGAAGTTGTGAAGCTTGGTGAAAGTGTGACACACCATTATTTTATCAACTAGCAAAAAATGAAGATGAAAATTCCACAAATCAAGGTCATGTAGAAGTAGAGAAAGGTCACAAATCACAATTACGTAGACCCACATGTTAACAAACACGACTATTATAAACTAATGAGTAACAAAAATGAGAGGAACATGAGAAGATTATATTCATTCCATGACTAATTACCCATTATATTCTATAAAATGTGGTTCACCATTTGTTGGAGGGCTACTCCACGGAAAATCTCAACACCCGATATTCAAACTGAATCAAGGTATGGCCAGCTCATCATTCACACATTTATTACAAAGGGCTCCACAAGAGCATCATGTCACTTACAAGAGTAGAACCTGGGTGNCCTACATCCATTTGACTAATTACCCATTATATTCGTAAAAGGACTATCATTACCTTTACTCTTATAAAAATGATAATATATTGAGACTGATATAGAGTTTAAAAATATATCGTATAATAAGAAAAAAGAAAATTTAAAATTAACCTTAAATATATTATATTAAACTTTTATTATTCTACTTATTATTCAAATATCTATATCTAAATTTTATGTCAATTTTTTATTATTTTATTTATTAATCATAAAAGACAAGAAAATCTCTTACACTTCTTTAAGGTGGCTCCTAAGAAATTTTGGAGGCAGATTATAACTATCAAAACTAAAGATAATAATAGAATTGCTTTACACAACTGGAATTCCTATCTTAAAAAGTTTTATGAATCCCCAACTGTCATAGATAACTTTAAAACCCTGCTCACAACGAAAGAAGTTTTCTCATTCGAAGACATAGATTTTGGGGTTAAGCGTTTGGCAAATGGAAAAGCTAAGGACATTAAGGTTACCGGGTAGAAATCTTAAAAAATGGAGGTCTTGTCCTCATCCCTCGCATCCACAAGCTATTGAATCAAGCGATCAAGCAAGGGTTCCCTAAACCACGGACTCAAAGCCTCATTATCCCTATTTTTAAAAGTGAGGATACAAATAACCCCTCTAATTATCAGACAATTATGATTAGCCCTCTCTTAGCCAAGTTATATGGTATTATTTTGGAAAAGAAGATCGGCATATGGCTTGAAAGTGAAGGTAAGTGGGCTAAAGGTCAAGCGGGTTTTAAAAGGAAACACTCAACAACGGACCACCTCGTTACGCTTAGGATCACCGTGGAGGAATGTTGTAATGATAAATCCAATCTTTTTTGTTGCTTTGTGGACTTTAAAAGACTTTCGATACGATACCTAGAAATAACCTATGGAATAGATTAGAAGAGCTAAATGTTCCTTTTGAGTTGAGAGCTTTCGCAATAAGATTATATGAGATTGTCATTGCCAAGTTTAAGAGCGACAAGGGGTGGTTGAAAGATATTAAGCGTAATATCGGAGTTAAACAAGGTTGCCCCCTCCCCCCTCCCCTATTTGGCATTTACATTGATAAGCTAGAAGGTTGTTTAGAAGAAGTAGGCTGTGCTGGCACTATCTTAGCTGGAATAGTCATCATCCTTCTTCTTTATGCTGACAATATTGTTCTTTTGGCAAGGTGTCCATCTGATCTTGATAAGCAACTAAGTCTTTTTAAGGATTTTTTCTCTACCATGGGTATGACTGTTAACACTAACAAAACAAAAGTTATGATTATCAAATCCAAGAAGGACACTTACGCTAATTTTGTGTATGACAATAGCAACTTGGAGGAAGTGTCTTCTTACAAATANAACATTGAGAAAAGGATTACTGGAGGGTGGAAATCTTATTTTGGTCTTGAAAATGATTGTAAGGCAGCAAACCTTGTGTTGTGGGATAAAAAGAAGCTCCTCTTTGAAACTTTAGTCACTCATGTTATCTTGTATGGGTGTGAAGTTTGGGGTTGCAACATCTCTATAGAATCTTAGAGAAAGATTGAGCAAATCCAGAAGCGTTTTATAATGTATAACCTCAAAATTAAAAGCAATACACCCTACCCTATTCTCCTTATAGAAGTGGGTCTTTCCCCTAATGAGAGCCTAGCTATGACTATGCTCCTGTTGTACAAGCACAAAATCAATAACATGGGAGACCATAGACTTCCTAAGCTAGCTTTAAATTCCAGCCAAAACCACCTAAGGCTTAAGAGAGGTTGGTATAAAGATACCAGGGTCTAGTTAAGCCATTGGGAGATCGACAAAATGTTACATTGCAAAATATTAATAACATTAAAAATATTGTTACTTATAAGTGTAAAGAGAAAATGTGGCGTGAGAAAGATTTAGAGGCTAAAAGAAAATTAAGATATTATAAGGAGGTCATCAACTCTACTTTAGAAGATCAAAAGCATCTCTCTGTTTTAACTAGTTCAAAGAAAAAAGATTAATATAGGCAAGATAAGAACGAACTCTCATCAGCTCCATAGTGAAACAAGTTGTTGGGCAGTTCCTAAAACACTATGGGTGGAAATGATCTGCCATCTTTGTGAGAATATCAACATTGAGAATGGAAATCACTTCCTCTTAGAGTGCCCTTCGTACACCCACATTAAATCTCAGTTTCATAATCTTTGTTGCAATACCGACCTTCCTAACCCTTTAACATGTCAAAATTATAACGAGCTCGAGACGCTTCTCTCCAAGCTCTTTGAGCATAGAAATACAATTTTAAAACAAACTAAATAATTGGTTTATTTAGGTTTGATAGACCAAAGTTTGGTCTCAAAAGACATTAACCATCATCATCATCATGAAAAAAAACACTTATTTAAAATTAAAAAAAATCAAATCACTATCACAAAATAAAATGCAACTCCAAAAATGCAAACCCAAATTTATTATTCACATATTCATATAAATTTGACGATTTCTCGAGAGAGAATATATTTTCCATCGCCAATTTAACTAAATTTACGAATATTCATTTATGCAATCAGAAAACTAAATTTTTTATTAAAGCTAAATTCATCAATACAGAAAAACATTTTGAAAAAAACACAAATTTCGAAAAAAAATACACATTCGGACCACAGACTGTTGGACGGGTGAAATTGTCGAGCAGTAATACAAAATAAAAAAAATCAAATCGCCATCACGAAATAAAGTGAAACTCCGAAAACGCAAACCCGATTGCATAAACTACTTAGATGAAATCTACAACTATCCTTCCCAGCTATTACTCGTGTGGCGACGACATCTACCAATCAACGATCATTTTTTCAATGGCCAGCACCATCGCATCAACATAACCTCCTTTTTGCCCACGTGACAGACAAATAACCTCCCTCCTTCCTCCATAGTTTGTAATTGTGTGATTCATGCTGCTGCGGAAGAAAAGGCATTTAATCTGACGAAGAAAACAGGTAAGCAGTAATTCAATACAGAATTGATTGTATATTATTAGTATGTCTCTGGTTTTGTTTATACACATAGAAGCACCCAGATCTTTTCATATGTTTTCCATTAGGTAGCATGAATTATTACGAATCTGCCCATCAATAGCAAATGATCAATGGGGTTTCTCCTCCTCCTCCTGGTTTGCGAATCAAAACTACAAAGAGTACTCTACCCCCCGGGTTGGGCCGAAATCTCAGATTATTTGCTGCTGAAAACCTCGACAATTCACCATCATCTACCCATTATTCCGACTGTGGGGAAAGATTTTTTCATTGCGATGACTCGAGCTATTGCAGTGCGAATTCTTTTGGAAGCCCATTTGGTACTTGCAATGATTTCCTCGATTCCGAGATTGGATCGCTCAAGAGCATGAGCTTCCATGAAGACCGCAGTTTGGAGCGATTCGAACCCGGTTATGAGACCGAGGGTTCACAGTTGAGGTCTTTTATGCGATCTAGAAGAAAATTTGGTGTAAATTTGCAGGGAATGGAGGATTTTAAAGCAGCACAAGATTATTTGCCTGAAACACAGGAACTGTATAGGGAATTTGACAATGGATCCTTGAGTACAGATGAAACAGGGGAATGTGGGGTTTCGATCAGGGGCTTCCAGCAGTTGCCTCAAAACTTGTTACAGAAACCTCATGCAGCAACATCGGACTCAGTCCACCAGGCTGTGCAGGAGACCTTAGAAAATTCTGGACATAAGGCAATTGATTGTTTGCATCAGCATGGTTTTCAACCGAGAGGATTTGAATCAGAGCATGATGAAGAAGGCAATGGAGGGTCTGCAATCCAGGGAGAGTTATCTGCTATAACATTACGGACTTTAGAAGTATCGTCTCTGTCCGAGAAGCTTTCAGACTTAGATAGCCAGAGTGATTTTGATTCGATGATGGGAGATGCCACAGATGATGAAGATGCATCCTATCTCGCAAAGAGGAACAGTTCATTGCATCCAGCCACGACTCAGAACGGAACTGGTAAGAACAATCCTTTGCTTTTAAACTCGGAGGTTGTTTTCGGTGCTGGCGATTGGGATGAGTTTGACCGGGAGGTAGGAGGACATGATTTGCAAGTTGCTGAATTAGAGGCTGAAAGCAATGAACTGGAGACAGTTGATGCTAGAGAGGACATTGGTGGTGCTTCCAAATTAAAGGCAGCAGATGATTGTAGTGGTCCGTTGGGAGGTATTGCTGATAAACTTGCTTATGAAGATGAACTGAGAACTCGTTTTGAATTAACAAGTCTTTGTACTAGCAGTGGAAGTGGCAGACCAGACCTTGAAGAAGATGACAGTTCAGAGCTATTGAGGGTTAAGGATCACTTTCAAAGAATGGATAAATTTCATTCTGACATTGGCAACGATGGAAATTCATTTCTCAAGACGAATGATTACATGAAAGGAGACATTGGACTTTCCAGTAAGTTGCTGAACAGTCCGCAGCACTTCTCTTTTGCGAAAGAAGAAGAAAGAAAGTTATCTCTGCAGAAGCCTCGGATACAAGCCTTTTGCCCTGATGGAAATAGAGATGCATTCTTTTTGCAGGCATCCCACATAAATCTTGAAGATATTCGTCATGAAAATGAACTTGAATTCCTATCAGATACAGAAGAAATGGAGGAAAAAGAAGAGAATTGCTTAAAATGCCATGAACTCTCGAGGCAATCCAATAGTGAAACGAACATGTCTTTAGTCCCCTTGGTGGATGCCAAAACAAGCTATTCTCCTACAGCAGCAGTACAAAATACCGTTGACAAAACTCAAAGAGTTGAAGGAAACAGTGAGAGTTTTCTTCCGTGGACTTCTGAACCAAGGGATGTTTATTTTTGTGATACAAATCTTAATACACAGGCAAACGATGCTAATGATTGGGGAAAAGAGGATCTTGGACCAGACGAGGCAAGTGAAAATTGCATTCAACATTTATAAACCTTTTTAATTTTTAGCAAATATGCAAATAGTCTATGCTTTGGATTTTCATATGTTTTACAAAAATTATTGGCTATTTGGATCATTTAATTTCTGTCAGAAATTTATAGAATGGATGTTTTGATTTTTGAAAAAAAGAAGAAGCAGTTATCTGTTGTTTTTAAGCGTTTTGTACATTATATTGGTTTACAACTTTATAAATATGGTCTTTCAATTAGCTGAAATCAACAAACCTTTGTTTTTCTCCTTTTAATTTCTTTCTACAAAACTGATGGTTTGGTATATTAGCCCGGATGAGAATTCAGTATGGAAGTTGTATCCGATCACAACTCCTTGCAAATTGTAAAATACGATTTCATTCAATTAATTTCAATCGCTATTCTCAAAGGGCTTTACAAAAGAAACTAAGTTTAGAAGAGAGAGATTGGAATATATGCTTATTTATGTGTTTAATATGCTGTGTGTGGGTTCAGCATCTTTTGAAAAATATGTAAGGCATCATCTGTCTTTAAAAACTCTCTTTCATTCATTTTGGGGTCTCAGAATAATGTTAAATTTTTAACATAGGTATGAATTTGATAGCAGTAACAGTCTTTTCAAAATTTGCAGACTTCTAATATAATATATTAAATTTCTGAGTTATGTAACAGTAGTAAACAGTCATCCACAAAAGTTCATACACAGGAACACAAAGAAATTTTCATGGGGAAACCTTTCAAGGAATAAAACCCCAAACAATTAATAATCTTCCTTTAAATGAGATGACTGAGTTTGTACATGAGCAGGCTTTTACATCAAAATCAATATACCTCTAGGGCATACGTACCAAGAGAAATCAGCCTGTAGATGAAAAACTGAGCAGGATGACCACTGTCATCAAACCCTAACCACTGCCAACAGTACTTGTTGACCAAAAGAGAAGTCTGATGCTGCCGTTAAGTTGACTGGATGTTGACTGCTTGAAGTACTGATGACTGATTTAGGGCTTTGGTTGACTGTCTTAAGCCCTAACTGGGCTGCGGCTCACTGAAAGAGTGCCCAACAGAGTTGCAGCTGCCTGGAAAGAGCCCAAGCAGGGCTGCGGCCTGCCTGGAAAGAGCCCCTAAAGGCTGCTGCCCGCCTGGAGAAAGCCCTAGCAAGGGTGCGACCTGCCTGGAAGAGGCCCTAAAGGCTGCTGCCTGCCTGGAGAAAACTCTAGCAGGGCTGCGACCTGCCTGGAAGAGGCCCTAAAGGGCTGCTGCTTGCCTGGAATGAGCTGCGGCCTGCCTTCACACTTCGAACCAGTTCACACGAGGAAGGAGAGAGAAAAGAGAACAGCAGATAATCCCCAAGAAGTTGTCTTTTTTATCAGAGATGAAGATGTCTTGAATGTAAGTTGAACAAATGAGAATGCTTCTATATTTATAGTCCATCATTGAGATGCAAATCCATAAGTTAAGGAAACCGCCCTTAGGGGATTTTAATCTTTTGGTCTTTTGACCTTTTGAGGTCTCTTGACTTTTCGATCTTTTAATCTTTTGATCTTTTTAATCTTTAGTGGGTTATTGGTCCTTTACTGGTGGGCTCTTGGACCATCACCGTGGTTGCCTGAACCTTCATTTGGTTTCTTGGTCCTTCAAGGGGGTTCCATGACCACAACTAGTCATCTCAATCATTTTTCTTGGTCTTCGTGGTCCACACATGCCAACTCGAAGTACATAGTCATAAATAAGGAAAATTATTCATTGTTTATTTCGTTCTCCTCATTGACACCAAGGTTACGTGCTAGGTACTTTAACAAGGGGTGGCCACGCCCTTGAGAAGGTCCCATAGCCCACTAACCATGGAGAGGAGAAAAATACTTGGTAATTGGCCAAGTGCTTCCATTCTTAAAGAATGGCTCTCAACCTAACCCCAGGTTGAGCTTCAGTCCCAGATTGAATATGTTGATCAACCCACTGGTCCCTAACCAGGTCTTCCATTCTCCTAGAGAATGGTTCTTAGCCCCAGGATGAGCTTCAGTCCCTGACCAGGTCCTCCATTCTCTCGGAGAATGGCTCTCGATGCTGTTAAAAAATCAACACTCCCTCTTAGAGAGAGAGGCATTCTTTGCAATACCAAGCTTGTCTCAGAAGTACACAAACTTCGTTAATGATAGAGGCTTGGTCAACATGTTTGCAATCTGCTCATCTGTACGAATGTATTGAAGTCTCATGGCACCTCTCTGGACCATATCTCTGATGAAGTGATACTTCATCTCAATGTGTTTCGATCTGTCATGAAACACTTGATTATCTAAAAGCTTCATGCAACTCTGGTTATCACAATGGATAACAGTTGGCTTAAGCGTTCCACTTAACAAATCAGAGAGTAGCTTCCTAAGCCACACTGCTTCTCTACAAGCATCATTGGCAGCAATATATTAAGCTTCTGCTATGCTTTGAGCTATGGAACCCTATTTCATGCTGGGCCAAGAGATCATGGCTGATCCCATATGGAAGCAATACCCGAATGTGCTTTTCTGGTCCAGTGCATTGTTGGCCCAATTAGAGTCAGCATAACCAAGTAACATCACTCCACTACTGGAAGTGTACCTGATCCCATAAGCAATAGTGCCTCGCAAATATCTAAGCACATGTTTAGCAACTATCCAATGTATGTGCTTAGGATCAGACATGAACTGACTTAATGCATTCATTGCATAATAGATACCTAGTCTAGCATGCACTAGATGCATCAATGATCCAATAAGCTGACGATACTGAGTAGGATCCACCGTCTTTGAGCAAGACGCTGACTCATGAAGCTTCTTCAAGTTTGATGTCATAGGTGTTGCTCATGGGCTTGCAGTCTTGCATTCCAAACCTTCGCAATATATCAACTGCTTACTTCCCCTGTGAAAGGAAGAGCTCATTTGGCTTTTGCTAGACCTCTAGACCAAGAAAGTAGTGCATAAGACCCAGATCCTTCATATCAAATTCTGAAGTGAGCTCCCTCTTACATTGAGCTATTAGTTGTTCCTCTCTAGTAAGGAACAAGTCATCCATATATAAAACCAATATCAAGGGATGGTTTTGAACAACCTTGAAATACAGGTTGGAGTCAGCACCACTCTTGGAGAAACCTAAGCTATGAAGGTAACTGCCAATCGTTGCATACCAAACCCTTGGTGCTTGTTTAAGCCCATACAAGGCTTTCTTCAGCTTGCACACATGAGATTTCATCCCATGAGTCACAAAACCTTTTGGTTACTCAATGTAGACTTCTTCTTCAACTTTGCCATTAAGGAAAGTTGTCTTCACATCCATCTGGTGAAGTTTCCATCCAAAGACATTAGCAAGGGAGATAATTCTTTTGATGGCGGTGTATTTGACAACTGGAGAAAAGGTTTCATCATAATATATGCCTTCTTTTTGAGAGGAACCACGTTCCACAGACCTTGCTTTATATTTTTCTATATTTCCATCAACAACATGTTTGATTTTGTAAATCCACTTAGAAGTCACTACAGACTTCCCTTTTGGTCTTAGGACCACTTTCCATACATCGTTTTTCCATACCTGCTGATCGGGAAAAAATGGGGAAAGATCGGGAAAAATCGGTAAGCAAATTTTGACCCTATTGAAGTACAAAATTTGCATTTTTTAATGCTTGCCGCGGTTTGCCGATTTTTGTCGATTTTTTCATCGATGTTGCTGAGAAGATGTTTTTTGGACCTTCGCTGATTTTTTGCAGATGCCGATTTTTTCCACTATGCTCCTAATGGACCATGGGAATCCATCTCCATGGATTACATGTCAAGACTACCTTCAACCAAGCATGGTAATGACTGTGTGTTTGTGGTGGTTGATCGCTTCTCTACGATGACCACTCTGATAGCTTGGAAGAAGAGCATCTCTGCCGAAGACATTGCTAAACTTTTCTTCGAGTGTGTTTGGGTTCATTTTAGGTTGCCACAGACTATCATCTCAGATCGGGATAACTGGTTCCTAAGCACCTTTTGGTCTAGCCTATGGTCATTGATGGATACCAAACTTACCAAATCGACTTCCTTCCACCCCCAATTCAATGGACAAATAGAGGTAGTCAATTGGATGATTGTGCATATTTTGAGAATGTATAATTTTAAACATCCCCGCACATGGGATGAGAGCCTTCCATATATTCAACATAGCTATAACAAAGCCCTTTATAACTTTACCGGTTCAAGTGTGCCTGGGGTTCCAACCAATGGCCCCAATAGATGTAGCTTTTCCCATTACATCCACACGGGGGGAATTCTCCCATGCTTAGACCGAGGCAGAAAAGGCCAGTAGATTTGTTGAACGGATCCAACACATCTGCCAAGATGTCCATGACATCCTGGAAAAAGCCAATACCAAGTATAAGCAGCGACATGACCAGCATCGAGTTCCACTCAAGTTCCAGGTGGGTGATAAGGTTGGGTTTCATTTGCAGAAAGAGAGGCTCACAGGACCCCATTGCAAGCTTTGCCCAGTTTGATATGGGCCATACACCATCACCAAGGTAGTCAGTGAGAATGCCTTCGAAATTCGAATTAAGCATTCCTCCATTCCTTGGCCTGCACCTGGTATTTAATTTGGAACTCCTTCACCCATATTTCCCCCCTTGCTGGACACATCGGAGGTTGCAGAGCAGTTGACACCTACAAAGCTTAACTCTATCTCCATGGAACATGCAACCACTAATCGGATCATGGACACAGGTTAAGGGCACCCACTAGCAGAAGATCCAACTATATTGGTTTGTTAAAACAGGGCAGCTACTCCACCAAGGCAAGTGGCTGACTAGGAGTCAGGTTCAGTAGAAGTTTCCCTATTTGATGGGGTTACTCAACGCAATGGAGACCATTGCTTCCTAAGGGGAGAGGACTGATCCAGATGGATATAGGTGGCCACCCACCTATTCCAATGTCTCAAACAGTTTTCCATTTTGGCAATTTTCTAGTAATTTTTGTATGGTTTTTCAGGTCCCAAACTTATGGGGCTGTTTTGAGGCCCTAAATGACATTTTTTGGCGATTCAGAGGCCACTGGATACTAATGGCATGCATTGGCCCCAGTTGAAAGTTGTATAGCTCGAATAAACCGACCTTCCAACAGGCTATTGAGCGCCCCAAACGGAGATCGTATGCAAAAGTTATGACTTCAGGAAGTTTACTATTCAACTAACCAACTAACCACCTTGGGGCCGCAAACTTTATGATGGTTCATCTTCGAGGGTTAGGTTTCTAAATGTTTACGGTTCTCACCCTCATACTTATGATAAGTCGGCCCTTTCGACTTTTTTTTTGTATTCAGCTTATGACGAATGAGCATAGCCGCCACATCTCTTCTCATAGATATAACTACCACCATTTTGGCTGCTTTTATTTTACGGTCTGTTCTGTTTCATTCATTTTAATAGAATATGAGTTTACTGTATCACTGTGTTTCTTGCAACATATCTGTGCATGTGAATATATATATGCTCTTTCATTTCATTCTCATATAAATCCGGATCAGCGTTGTCATACAACAATAATGAATGTGATGAAGTGATAGATGAATTGATTTTTTTAGATATTTGGTTGATCTTGATCAAGAAAGACGACAATTCTCATCATATATCTCTACAACACATCTGTCAATTAAGACAATGTGGGCTAAGCAGGTTTGTGCAACATGGAGTTGGCCAATCAGATCTCTACAACAAGGAGTGGGTTGAGTGGATTTCTAGATTTTAAAGTATAAAAATATATGAATCTATTGCCAGAATTTACACGAAACAATTATTTGATAGAATTACATCAAACAATTATTTGAAGAAGAGGACCCTAAATTCCATAGCCCTTGAAAATAGTTGCCTGAAAACATAGTATTAATTCTTTAAAACACAATACAATAAGTCTAATAAATTGTATTAATTTATTCAAAATGAAATAATTCTTTCTATCCCAAAAGAAAAGTATGCTTGAGTGTTTTTACTCATCACATTACATATATCTCCAAGTCATGTCTTAAAACCAACATAACTCCCAAAAGACTAAGAAGGTGAGATTTGGGACTGTACATTTGTCCCAACAACTTTTAGAAAATAACTACTAAATCTCCATATATTTCTTTACAAAAACTTCAAATAAATGAGTGGTTTTGCTAAGTGTTTTATAGTGTTATGATTGAAACTTACATTCAAATTCTTCAAAATTACCAGATCTTAGATCATTAGATATATGAATCTATTATCTTAGTGGAAGAGGCTTTCTAGCTTTCATTTGTTTCCATACATCATAAATAGCATTCCAATCTACCTCATTTAGAGCATGAGGTGCAGTAAGAGAGAGGAACATTAACATATCCAATGTTTCTAAAGAAAGTATTGACCTATCATCATTTTTTATCTGACTTAATTTTGAAAATCCTCTTTCATATACTGCTGTGTTAGCTAGAATAACGAGAATAACTTGCCATAGACGCATCAAACATGAAAATGTTGATGTTTGAGCACAATCAGAGAAGCTTGAACTTTAAAACTTTTATCAATCAGTTTCAGCACATATGAATCTCATAAATTAGCCACATATGAATATATCAACCTGTTGAGGCCTGGAAAAGCGCAGGTAACAATAGTTAGGGATTCTCCCCAATAAGTGTTCCCAACTAGCCCGTTATTGTTTGGTATGGGGAATCCATCTGGTTTACGGTCCGACTACCGTAGGTCAAGTAACAAAATAAAGGTTTTACCGGTTACAGCCCGATCCATCGTGTGTATTTTTAGTTTTTTTTTTGAATTTAAGTATGATGTGCAAGTGTCTATCTAAAAATGCAGATTGATAGAGATAACGAGGAGCGTCACAATGTGATGCGCAGGTTCTTACCTCTCGTCTTAACTCTCTTGCATCTAAATCACACACAACAAGAAACTAAAACTAACTATCTAACCTATCCCTAGGGAGCAAAATTATCAGTTATCAATGAGTAATGTATTTCTGTGCATGCATTAAGAAAAATCACAGATAGCTGTTACTTATTTCAGAACACATGAACATTAATAGATATATGAACAACAAGATAGCTTAAATGTTTATGAAAACCTTCATTACTCATAGTGGAAATTTCACAGAATAAACTAGAGTGCATTCATAACATGAACATAGATTCAATGAGTTAGAACGATCTCACAGTTAATGGACATAAGCTGAAAACGAAATAGTTCACATTCAACTGATTCATAGCACAACATTTGAAACATTCCACCAAGCTTTCTCCAGCAGGAAACTTGTAATTCTTTATTGCAAAAGGAAATAGTTCTTCTTACAACATACTTCTCACAAATCTGTCTGGGAAAAAGTCCTTTCTACATCTAACTCTCCTATATTTATAATTTATACAAAAAAAGCAAAACCTTTGGGCTGCCCCCAAATGACCTTTGGGCTTCCCCAACTGACCTTTGGGCTTCCCCAACGTTTCAATCCCAAAATCTTGTCTTGTAGTGAATGCTCATAAATTACATAATATGTTGCATTTCAAATTAAAAATTTAAGAGCACTTTATAAAGAGGGACTAGCTTGGTCGCTGATGAACTTTTCCCAAGCCTGGGCCTCTGCCGCTATCGATTCTGCTCAATAATCCGTTGGTCTTTTTTAAATCCTGTTGATCTTAGACCCTCACTTTCTTCTTCTCTTTTCTTCATCTCTGCTTCTTCTTTTTTCTTTTTCCTGTTCCATTCTTCAGCCAACTCTCTTCAGCTTTGTCTTTTAGATATGTCTTCTTTGCAGCAGCAATCACCCTGTCCTAAACATAACAAACACTGTATCAGTCTATTTACCTCTTCCATATGCATTCTGTAAAATAAAGTATACACAGTATTAATGCATGAAAGGAAAGCATGATAAGGCAAAGAAAATCCTGCAAGCTGGGTCTGAAAATCCTCTAAGTCCGTCTGCAGTTAAAAACACAACCCTAATAGAAAAACTCATCATTAATCCGGACTGCATTCAAGATCATCTAACTTTTCAATAAAACATGAACCACACTATCAATAAGACTAATCATCAAATGTGAGACCTTGTACTGTGTTCTCATCGCGAAATCCCCAAATCGATCAAAAATCAAAAACCTCCGTCGCCCATGAAATAAGGTAAAAGCACACCAAATCGGCGGGAAAACCCTATCGGCAGGAAAAAACACTATTGGCGGACGGAATCACTAGACATCGAGCGGATAATGCACTAGACAGCCGCAACGACGGGCCACAAACAGACTAAGGATCCCGCGACAAAATAAAACGTCAGTGAAATAAAGCACTAAACGTCGCCGTAGTCATGTATCGGAGATCGGAACCACTACCCACTAAACACATCGGCATCGGCCAGCGGAAGGACTATATGTCGGACGGTTAGTTCACTAAGCAGCCACAACGACTGAAGACATACAGACTAAGGGTTCCGCGGTCAAATAAAAACTGTCGGCGTCGGAAACTCTGAGCACTATGCGTTGGTGATTTAAACTTCAACACTTCCGCAGTGTCGGCACTCCTGAACACTAAAAACCGCCGATAGTTAAGCGTCGGAGATTGGAACCACTAATGCATCGGCAGGATAGTCTGATCGACAGTCGCAACAGTGGAGAACAAACTAACTGCGGGTTCCACGAATCACAAAAACGTTGGTGATCGGGAGCTTTAACAACTATGTATCGGCAGCTCAAGACACAAAATACTATGCAGTATCGGCGAGACAAACGACAAGGCCTCTGAAATGGCGGCGTCGTAGAAGACTAAAACTTCGACCGCTAGTCAAAAAAAATATTTCGATAATGAAAATAAAAACATAGTCATCGAAAAATCAAAAAGGTTTGAACAATAAAGGCCACAGAATTGGCGAGGATAAAAACTGTCCATCGGCAGGATAGAGGACTAATGCCCCGATTCCTTCATCGATTTACCTCTGACAGTGATAAAAAAAAAAACCAAGTCATTGAAAAATTAAAATGTTAAGTGCTCAAAGACTTTCGGCTGGGCGGTGGTAAAATTAGTTCGTTTAACCTCCGAAACAGCGGCGACATAGAGAACTAAAGCCCCAACTCAATCTTCAGTAAACTTCCGATAGTGATAAAACAAAATCATCAGGAGAGCAAATGTTAAGCTTTGAAAATAAACAAACTCCCCAGTCTTAAAAAAATCAAAGTTTATAGCAGAGGAATGACAAATTTCAGGAAACCAAACAATCCCAGGCAAGATAAAATCAGAAAAGGAGGGTCCCAAATTTTAAAATTTGGGAAAAAGGTTGCAGCTGCAACATAACCATATCTGAATCTCATAAATATATCAGCCACATAAATTAGCTCCATAAATCAGCCATATGAATCAACTCCATAAATCAATCAACCATGAGAGACAAGATATACCTTGGGAAAACCCTCCAAACACGGAGGATGAAAAACTCAACAATTCTTTGAGTATGATAGATAGATTTGCAGAGAATGGTTTACAACACATAAGCATATTGCCTGATAAGAGATATCACCTCAACAGTAGAGAAGAGAGATCCGATGTAACTCTACAAAAACAACTGTATGCAGCTGTATTGAACTTGCATATGCCTAACATATTAATAACAAGCCAAAAACCCTAGCATGTAGAAAGTAGCGCATAAGAGGCTCAGTAAACACACTGAGAGCACCACATAGTGCATTCACAAGGAGGAACTAACTAGAACTCCCTCCATGCAAACATTAGCGCTCTTCTTTTCCTCAATTAGCTTTCACTGAATGTTCACCGTCTTGAACTGACTTCCACTGAATGTGAACTAAACTCAATCTTTAACTGACTGCTGATCACTTAGTTAACATGCTAACTTAAGTGTCAACGATGCTTCACTCTTAGTGCCATCCATGCACAATTTCTATTATTAACTTTTGCATGGATCTCTTTAGTTAACTGATGCATGCTGATTAATGAACATTAAGCTCTTCTTTACTTAATTGATTACATTCATTAATAGTTCAATTGATGCTTTGACTGAGGCATTGATTGAGGCATTCATATTTTACTGAAGCTGTATAACCTGAGTTCACTCAGACATTTGCATGGGCAATTTGAGTTCTCTTTCTCTATGCTTTATCTCATTATCATTAAATAATTAATGCGCGGTCCATATGCATATTATTTATCCATCTTATCATATCATACTCAGAAGAATTATTCCATACTGATGATCATATATATTACCTCAGGCCATATAGTCACATGCTAAAGTAATTCAGTCTAGGGGTAGCTAAGCGCTAAAGGAGACTTATAGCACTGAACGACCGTGACTAGCAATATATCACATAGTATAACCATATGACTTGATACAACACAAGTTCATCTCCATAATTGGAGATCTGTTCTCATAGGGTACCGTCTATGAGAATCATTGACTTGATACAACACAAGTCTAGACTTGATACAACACAAGTCCACAATCTTGATACATCATACAACACAAGACTAGTCTTGACATAACACAAGACTCCAGTCTTGATACAACACACGATTCCAATCTTGATACAACACAAGATCACAGTACATGCATCCCACCTCAATACATGAGGACATAGATAGGACTTGATACAACACAGTGTCCTGACTTGATACCACACAAGTCCCTAACTTGATACAACACAAGTCTAGGAGAATGAGTCTTGATGCTATACAAACACCAGGAAATCCTTCAAACCATTCATGCTCACCTCCATATAGATCCCATGCTCCAAACATATGCTTTTTTAGGTACAATCTATATAAATAGTAGAAATAAATTCATGCATTTCACTGAAACATTGAACACTATCCACAATAGGTGAGTCCCCAACAATAAATTTCTCACATAAACAGGTTAGCCATCTTCTTGTTTGAGAGTCCCTATCATCCATATCTTTGTAATAATTACGAGGACTAAAAAACTTAACGACATTAAATATAGGTAAATCTGTGAACCTTGCATTGCGAGAGTCAATCACCTTCATTACAAAATTTGTTCCCAACAAAATGCAATCATCTAGTGTCCCCAATATTTGTGACTTGGGCAAACCCTCAAACCTCAATGCATGTACGTGTACCATACCTATGGAATCTGTAAACTCAAGAGTTCCTTGTTGTGTTCTACTTAAAAAAGATGATATGTGCATTGCCCCTGCCCCAAATATGCTTGTTAAAAATCACTTATGAAGTAAGCTAACAGTGATATCCAAGGTAGTTCCAAGTTCCAATAGATGGAATATCAACATGATATTCTTGGAACTTTTGATTCAACTTATTTAACTCAATAAACACTTCTGCAAGTAAATGGATGCAAAATTGCACTTGAAATATTGTGGCCACCTCATACTTTTTTCCTTCCCCAACCCCTATTCCCTTAACAAAGCATGCATGAATTTAACAAGCCTTTCCATGACTTTGCCTCTAGACAACCACCTAATGTGATGAATTTGTAATACTTCTAACCTTGTGATTTGAAATGAATCCATGAACTCTTTTAATTCTCTATGTCTTTTTGCAGATTTCCCAAGCCATGAATAAACCTTGTTTGCAAACTTATCAATAGCTTGCAACTCTAGAAAATAAGATGAAGCATCATTTGTGGCTAATGCTTCTCGATGAGCTATGGAGTGGATATCTAATAAATGAAAAGCATGTCGACAAAGCTTAGTAGGTCGACCTTCACGAGTGCCTCTCATGGATGAAACCCCATCAAATCCAAATCCAACTAACTTTATCAAGGATAGATCCATTTATGCTAAAAGGGATGTCACAACGTCATACATAGACTGTGATGTTCCATTTTTAATTTGAAGCAACTTCATGAATTTTGTAACACATTAACATCTTCCTTCATTTGTCAAATATATAATATAAATGATCAAATGTTGCACCATACTCTGATCAATACTTTCATCAACTGAAATTGAGTAAAATGGGTTGTTGGGAATCTTATCTTTTAACTTTTTCCAATATACCTCCTTAGCGGGTTGTAAAAACTCTTTTCCAGATATATTTTTATATGAAGAGTATTCATCTGTTAGAGGCATGTGAGGAGTGTATTTATATATATTCAAGTCACATATTGACTTATATGTTTCTAAAGGTAAATCATGTATGAAAACAAAATACATGTTTTCAATCACTGATATAATTCTCTCATTCTCAACATTTCTACCATTAGCTCTACATGTTTGGTAATTGGAAGAGTACTCCATTTGCTTTTCCCTTTTAAAAGTTGCAAAGCAAATTTATGAGCCTCTGATTTTGCATGGATGTTTAGACCACTAATTTGAAGAGCCATACTTTCTTCTTTAGCAAATGGAGTTTCATTTTTAAATTTTACACACCACAAACACTTTATGCTTTGAACACCATTACAATCATTTACATTATAAGCCCAAGGAAATCTTGTTTTCCATTTGGACTTGAATGCTATTTTGGGCCTCTTTGATGGTTGTTCCTCTTCAAGAAGTTCTGCACTATCTGATTCATGGCCTTCAAGTGAATGATCATAAACTTCATTTTCAAAGTGGCATGGTTGATTGGTGTGTTGAGGGGTACCAAATGCATCAACAAGTGAAAGTTGTTTTTTTATCTTTCTTAGGATGACCAAGATGTGACACTTCTCAATAATTTATCTCTGTATTCAATCAATGAAATAGGTAAATATGAAAACACAAATTAACTAAGATACCGGACATGTTCATGTGGGGCAGGGTATCCCTTGTCCGCGTGTCCGACACGGACACGCTGACAGAGCGTGTGTTATATAAAAAAATATAACATAACATAAATTAATTATTAATATTAATAATTAATAATTATTAAATAAGAAACAATTAATCAAATAATTATGAAAAGTCAAAAGACATGACTTATATTGAAAAGGCGCAAAACGACTTATAAAGCCCAAGGCAATGTAATTGTAAAATAACATCTTATATCTTCATCATTTTACATTATATTTTATTCATGGAATATTTATCTTATTTACATTGGGTTTTCCCGTAATAAAACAGTTATTTACTGTTTCATTGGTATCAGAGCGACATTCTGGTCCAGCTTTTTGCTAAAGATTCAGACCTTGTCTGGTTATTTTCAAAGTTTATGAATTTTGAGGTCTTTGACCTTAAATCAACTCCTCTCGCTCACACTCATTCCTCCCATTTTACTCATCTCCATCCACCCTCCACATTGCCCTAAAATTTATAATAGTTTATTATTAATATTTTACACTTGGTGAAAATTGGTTTTTAACCATTATCCTAAGGTTTCCTAAAACTGTGGTTTTATAAACAAGTCATAAAATAAAATAAAAAAGTAAAAAAAAAGAAGGATAAGAAGAAGAAAAAGGGAAAAAAAACCCTTTGTATTATGAAACCACACTTGGGTTTTTCAATAAAAAAACCATTACATTAATAGAGTGAAGAAAAAAGAATTAAATTATAGAGTGAATGATCAATCGTATTTTTAGGAGGATTAAAGTGCTTTACAAGTCTATTTAAGAAAATATTTTGTTTTTATAAAATTAATCCCCAATATTTGAACTTGGGTGGGGAGATTAACATTCCTTCTTCCCAGCCACCCAATCTACATCTAATATACAAGAAGTCCTAAAGGGAAAAAATAATTTTTGAAGAGTATAGTATACTATATAAGATAAAAGATGTCTTTCTTTGATATATCCTGGGATAATACACATAATAAAATGGAGTCTCGTGACAAAAAACAAGGAAGATTTCCAAGCACTTTAAAAACTTTTGTTTCAATGTTATTCCAAATAAAATGAACATTTAGAGGGAAGGACATTACTATTTCTATTGCTCCCGGTGAACGCAATAATTATATTAGTGATGAATTTGCTAATGAGTTAGCGATCCAGAGTCAAATATAGGTGAAAGGTTATACTTTTGGAATAACAAAGAATATGCAATAAGTGATTTTGGAGATTATACAGGCATCTCACAGTTTATAGTTAGATCCTTATGGAATAGTGACGGTGACCTAATTTTGGGATCACCGTGGATAGAAACATTAGGGACTTTTATCTTAAATGTTGAAAAGAAGTTTATGATATTTCCCTACAAAAAGAAGAAAATCACATTACAGGACATTAACATGAAGTCAAAATCAAAAGTCGCGTCATCTGAAGACTTCAAAGAAATCTCAAAGGTGATGTCGCAAGGAGATGGGAAATCAATGCAGCCGAAACACAAGGATCTCAACAAGGTGATTGCAAGTAAAGAAGAAAAGATCTCTCGTTTAAGAGATCATAATCAGAAATTACTTCTGCAAATCAAGAAGGCAAAAGATAAACTTCAATGCAGTCAAAAGTTAGAAGAGAAGATTCAAGCTCTCCAGCAAAAATTACAGGGAAAGGACGAAGAAAATTACGCCATGAAGAAGGTTAATCAAGAACTAGAAGAACAAATTGAGAAGTTAAAAGAGGACAAATAGTCGCAAGACGAAAGGTTTGAGAAGACTCAAAATAATAATAATCTATTAGAGAACAAATTAGTTTAAATCCAGAAGGAAGCATCCAGAGTATCCGGAAAACTAATTGCAGATGAGGAAGAAGAAACGAATACAAATTCGGTTCCCATCACAGTTCAAAAGGAAGTCAATCTAGTAGAAAAACAAGCAACAAGAACTCCTTATCGACACCCAAACTACAAAAAGCATTTTGACCAACTACAGGGTCAAAATGAACATAAACAAAAGGGTTATAAATTCAGAAATGAAAGAACACAAAATCTGCAACTTAAGCAGAAAACAAGAATATTTATCTAACATGACAATCAACAATCACCTCCGATGAAAATAGATCTCGGATGGGCCATGTTGTCCGCCGATAGCACACAAACAGCAAAAATATTTCGAAAGCTGTCTTCTCACTTAGGAAAGTGGGAGAGGTGTAACCTTGGGGGCAAGCACAGAGCCAGGTACTGTGACCTACTCCTAGCTCCTCCGTTTAGGCTAACTCCTAACGAATCCAAGGGGGGTAGTCCCTAACAAAGAGTTTCTATGGCTCAATGTGTTTAAGTTAAGTTTTAATGTTTGAATGATGCGGATGGGTGTTGTTTAGGAGTTATTATGATGAAAGATGATTATAATTATGAAAATTTGAACACAAGACAAAGGCAATCCACGTTGCTGCACTGGATTAAAAGATGAACAGTATATCAAGAACTTGTTAAAAATAAAATTGCATTCATAGATAAAGATTTTATAAGTCAAGGACAAATGGTCCAGATTAATAACAACGCATGAAATGATAGACCAGTGCCTTATGGAGTCAAAGCTTTGCAATGCTTGAAAAATAACAAACATACAAGTCTTGAAATAAAGCTAGTGGATATGTTATGCGAGTGCTCTTGGTATGTTTTAAATATTTTAATGGTCTTGTTTATTATGGCTTTGAAACAAAAAAGGTATCAGAGACCAACCGAGAAAGTATTCAAAGTCATTCCGTTCTAAACATGTCGGCCCGTCCAGTATCTCGGGCTGGTGTCCTGGAGGATTGACCAGCTAGCCGTGACCCTAAGACAACGGGGAGTTCCGGCGTCCTTACTGAGAATAGACTTGAATGCTTTCTACAGCGCCGGTGCGTTGGTTGTGGGGTAAAATTTTATTTAGTTGTTATTGCGAACTTAGCAAGTCCATTCATCGTTCTGAATACGAGCCCAACTCTGAAAGTCGGCAGAGCATACTAGGTGAAGGATATCAACGAAGTAAATTAATTAGAGGGAAATGTGAGTTGAAAGATTTTATTAAAAGAATTAATTAAAACCCTCCAACAGAGAGCGCTCTTGACTTTGTCTTATGACAAAAGTTCAAGAGTCTTATCTATCTATATGCCTAAGTGCAAGGATGATGCAAAAATTAATATGTTCTTCGACAGAGAGTGCTCTTGACTTGGATTCCGGCAAGTTCAAGAGACTTAGAAATTAATTAAAGACTTGCAAAAAGTAAAGTGCATGAAAATGAAAGAAAGATTAGACAAACTCTCTGATAGAGAGTACTCTTGATCCACTTTACGGTGAGATTCAAGAGATTTTGGTTCTTTTTAAGTCTTTGCAATAGTATATCAATTGAAAGCAAACAAAACTTAAACTAACTAAGTAATGAAATAGGAAACTTTTCTTTTTTCAACTTTTATGCAAGCTAACTTCTAAATAATGAAACTACTCTTTCCTATTCTACTCTAGCAAATTATTATGCAAACATGAAAATAAAAGAGACGATACAAGCTTCCCCCAAATGGGGGAAGAGGGGTGTGGGAGCCTTTATCCCACTTGCTCTTTATTGTTTTTTACAATGCTCTTGAAGTTGGGAATCCTTTTGTGTTCTTGAAAAGGTCTTCAATGCAACATGGAGAAAGGGGATGAAGAAGGGGGAAAAATGAGTGTTTTTTGGAGCTTGAAACTTCAATTTTTTGCCAGCACTTCCGCTTAACCTGTCATGAAAAGTGAAAAACCAGCGAGCTATTTTCCTGTAAAACAATGGATTAGACAATAAAATACACTAAAAAATTACACTTAGTACTTGAGCAAAGATAGAATTTTTTATGCTACTTCAAGTGCTAACTAGATCTAAGTTAAATGTAAAAATTAAACACTTCCTAGATCTAGAAATGAGAGCAAGTAAAATGAAAACGATTAGCCTTATAGATCATATTTTTACTTGCAAACATAAAGTGAAAGAATTGAAACTTTAATTTTAGGGGTGAATAAAAGAGATGGAACCACTTGGATCTTGAATCTTTGAAACCACCCTGGATCTCAATTAGCATGCAGCTGCTAGAAACTTGTGCTTGGCTCCAAGAAAAGGAGATGCAACTTAGCTCAACCTTTTACTCGGTGCAATGGAGTGATCTGCAATCAAAGACTTACATGCTTGCCAAAAAGGGGATTAGATCATTTATTATTTACTAATTGAAATCAGAAAAGCATGAAATATAACTGAATAAAACAATGCTCATTTAGATTTCTGGAAGTAAATAAATAAATAGACAACTCGAGACTACAAATGTCTATTCTTACGTGCTTATATAAGCCCTCTAAAGCATGTATCAATACCCACAAATTAGCAAAGCAAAAAGAAATTGAAATTATACAAACATACATACTTTATACTACCATGAGACATACATATATATATATCAAAAAGGCCATGAGACATACATACTTTATACTACCATTCATCAATTAGATTTAAAGGTAGTTGTTTCATTTATAACAATTAAAATCAACAAACTCAAATATTGTCTTAAACAATATTCTTCTATCTCAAGTGCCATAGATAAGTCACCCGTTGGCAAGCATTTAAATAGGAACATGTCAACTACTTCTAAACATCGATTTCAAACCCTAAAATTACTTGATGGATGTATCCAAATGTTACCATCTAACAAATATTACGTTGTTTACACCTCTAGAAAAGTGTTAAAATTTGTGATTAAACACAATTTTTATGTAAGACAAACTCAACTATGTTGTATTTAGGTTGGTCCACTTGCTGACAAGACAATCAACTAGGCAAGTGAGAGTCAATTGACCAACCAACTAGATCCAAAAGTGACTAACTAACTGGCTCTTAAAGGGCCTAAATTCATAGGATTGTCTATGATTTGCAACCAACTTGTATATTCAAATTTGACATAATCAACCATGTTTTAAGGGGATTAATTAAGCACACAAGTATAAATAAGTGAGCTCATGTTTTAGTGCAACTTAGGTGTGAGTGTGATGACATGCAATATTGCACTCTATGCAATAATACTATCTCTAGACACCAATGAGTTTCCTTGGATATGTTGTTTATGTTTTATGGTTTATACTAATAAAAATGCTTGAAATAAGATTAAAATATTACATGTACATCTTATGGAGAACTGGCTAAACGACGCACCATCATAATTCTCTTCACAACATAAGGATAGGGATAGGAGTGTACTAGCAATGGAGTAAATAAGGCCATAGGTCAAGGGTTCATACTAATTCAAAAAGGAAAAGAAGAAAACTGAAGTTTGTTGGAAGATTATTGGAAATATGTGTTGGTTTATGTAACCCTTCATAAATGTAGTACGCTATTTTGTATGGCTAAAGCTGCCATTGTATCAATTTTGATATGCAAGTCATTGGGGTTTATTTAAAACGAAGTTGTGAGAAATTGGCAAAAAAACTGAAAAGAAAAAAAATAAAAATAAAAGTCATTGTACTTCTACACCAGGATGTGAAACTATCACTATAGTAGACAAGCATTTGATACAATAAAATGTCCATAGATCAATGATTTTTTGAACCAACGGTAGGCCTCTATCAATTTTGAAAAATTACAATGAAACACAGTTAGTGAGACATAAGATGTCACATTACCATTCACCAATTTAGGATTAAGGTTTTGCTCTTGATTTATAAGCTTTGAGGCTTTATATCTATGTTTTGAGGTTCAATTTAGGGTTATAGTTTTATAGTTTGCCTTTGGGGTTATTTATTTGTTTATTTTCATGTCAAAAAATCAATATTTCTAGTCAAAAACTTACCCTGTAGCAGCTGAAACGTTTCAAAAAACCACGAAACTGCTGGAAATGTTTAAGGAAACAGCTGGAAACTCTGGAAACGTTTCAGGAAATGACTGGAAACAGAATGGAAACGTATCTAATTTTTGGATACGGCTTGGAAACGTTTCAATGGCGTTTCCAAGCCGTATCCCCTCTGTTTAAGTTTCCGAAACGAGGAAAGAAGTTTCCCCTCCCCTTCCTAGAAGTTTCCGGGAACTTAGCTTTGAACTCATAATGGCCCTCATGAGTATGAAAAGCAGTTTTGGCTACATCTTCTAATCTAATCTTGGTTTGGTAATATCCTGATCTTAAGTCTAATTTCGAAAAGTACTTAGCTCCATGAAGTTCATCCATCATCTCATCGATAAATGGAATAGGGAATTTATTCCTAATTGTTACTTTGTTGAGTCCTCTGTAATCTATGCACAACGTGAAAGACCCATCCTTTTTTCGAACTAACACTACTAGAGCGGCATAAGGGCTTCTGCTCTTTGAAATGACTCCAAATTTTAACAAATCTTGGGTCAACCTCTCAATCTCTGTTTTATGATCATGGGGGTATCTTTATGGTTTGATATTTACAGGCTTTGCTCCTGGCTCTAGCTCAATTAAGTGCTCAGTCTTCTTGTTTGGTGGGAGCTCCATTAGAAGCTCTTGGAACACCTTGTGAGGTTTTTGGATTAGCTCTTGTATCTTTGGTGGTTTGCAGTCATCTCCTCCACATGTTACCAACTCCATCTCTTGACATTGAATTATGTAAGTAGGTGCTCCTTTTCAAATTGGTCTTTCCATCTTATGTGATGTAACCAATTAAGTTTGGGGTGTTGAAACCATACAACTTGTCCTCTTTCCCTAGCCAATTGAACTTGATGAAGTGTTCTTGGTGGTTAGCGGAGTAAGTACCCAATGTTTGCAACCATTGGATTCCCAACACAACGTCCACTCCTCCCAGAGGTACTGTAAAGAAGTTGGATTCTAGGTTATACTTTTGCATTTGTAATTTAACCTTGTGACATTTTCCCACATTTTCAATCTTCTTGTTGTCTGCTACCATAACCTTCATGTTCGGCATTGGAAAAACGTACAAGTTGAATATCTTAGCAAGATTAACATTAATAAAGTTATGTGTACTGCCAGTATCTATGAGAATTGAAACATTGTTGTTTTTGATATGTCCTTTTAGCTTAAGTGTTTGTGGTTGGGATATCCCTGTAATGGCGGCTAATGAGATCTAATGGCAGTATCATCTTCTAGTTTTGAGTGGCTGTCATGTTGGGTTCTTGTATCTTTCTCACTTGACTCCTCACATTTTGGTGTTTTTTTCTTCTTCTTCGGCTTCGCAAGAATACACTTTTTGGGGGTTGCTCCTTTGCAAACATCTGTGCTTAGGATCCCATTTTTCTCCACAATATTTGCACCTTCCTTCCCTCATCCTCTGGGCTTCTAAACTGGGTTTTGCCCCTTCCCTTAGATGCGGCGACGTATACCTTGAATTTCCTGTATTCGTTGATTGGGGAGGACTCCTCTTGGAGTAGTTTTTGTCGAAGCTACCTTGAGTGGATCATTTAAACTTGTTCTCGATGATCTTGGCCTTACGTCTTGCCTTCTCCATAGTAGAAGTGTTATGTAATTCTAACTCTTCTGTAATATCCCAAATCCCGATATTTTCTATTTCTAAGCAAAAAGGCTGATACAATTGGGCATGCAAACTGCCATGCAAAAATCCCTGTTTTATAGGAAAAATTAGGGTTAGGGTTTGTGAGATAGAATGAACACTTACCACTGATAAGCCGGCTGGACTGCTCCGGAGAAAGTATGCAAGCACTGAGAGCTGGATCGGAGATGAACTGATCTCCTCTGCTTACGGTGAACCCCCAGCAGCAAGACGCCCAGTCAGAAAAGGATGACGCCCTCAGGGAAGGAGGTGTTCAATGGAGCTGCGGATTTACGGGGCTGATAGTTTTTCCGTGCCGGAGAGAATGCCTGATACAAGAGTGATTTCTGAGTCCTCTAGGCAGGATAGCGACTTGCTTCTGAGAGACAGCTGCTCACACCCCTGGAATCCCGAAACTGCTGATAACTGTTCCGGATGAGCACGGATGGATCTGATAATCAACGGGTACCGGAGTATGATGCTGATGATAAGAATGGTGCCTGAGTTTCAGAAGGAAACTGAGATCTGAAGGCCCCACAACTGATTAGGGCTTTCCGGCTGAAAACCCTCCCTTTACGGCTGCACATGTGTCCCTCCAACGATCTATACCATATGCTAGATAACTGATGAATGAATGAAGAACAAGTGGTGAACCAGTATGGCTTACCCTGAATAAGACTAGGACAGATGTTTCACTGCCGAAATCCTGTTAGCTGAAGACTCCGTCTCCAACCCCAACTGCTGTGCTGCACGCTGTGCTGCTATTCCAAGAGCTCCCAAAATAATCATAATCCAAAGTGAAGCCTCCTCTCGCTTTATCCTCTATTTATAAAGTTTAACTGCGCAAAACCTAATCTTTGACCTAATTAGGTCACTTTATCTTCTAATTTGCCGTTGACTTGCATGCATGCGGATGGAGACTTAAATAGTGCATGCATCATTAAATAATGCTTGGATGGCATGCACGAAGGTGGCTTTTGGCCCTGGTGGCCCTTCTTGACCAAATGATGATGCCCTAGATCTTCTATGGATGGCATCAGTCCTCAGCTGATTCCCTAGCTGTCAATAACCGCTCGAACCCACAGGAATCACATAGGTTAGCGGTTTTGGGCCTCAAGGCCTAATTGGAAGAGGACATTACAGTCCTCCCCGCTCGAGATTGCTTGTCCTCAAGCAACTTCAAACTGGGATGCTGCAATACCTGTTCACCGTCCCAGGTGGCATCCTCTGGCGGTAGTTCTTTCCATTGAACTAAGTATTCCCTAATTACTCTGTTCCTGAGCTTCCTCTCTCTAGTCTATATGATCCGTTCGGGAATTAGTATTAGCAATTCTTCATCATCTAAAGGGGGCAATTCGGTGGATGGAGCAATGTGTTGCCCAAGGGTCTTCTTCAGACTAGATACATGGAACACATTGTGTATTTTGCTTTCCTGGGGAAGTTCTAGTTCATATGTCACCTCTCCCACCTTCCGAATTATTTTGTAGGGCCCATAGAAGCGGGGTTTTAACTTCTCTGCTCCTTTCTTTTTAAGTGAAGACTGTCTGTAAGGCTGGAGCCTTA